>JAJPUD010022913.1:0-14638 GCA_023553655.1 Myrmecobius fasciatus | reverse complement strand
CTTTCTTTCTTTCTTTCTTTCTTTCTTTCTTTCTTTCTTTCTTTCTTCTTTTTTTATTTTACCAAAGAAAATTAGTTGACAGTAAATAAGGTATATTGAAAGATGGTTAAACTCAAGCCAATTGAGACCATTGGGAGAAAGGAAGAGCAAGAAGTAATGCTTAGAAAGGAAAAAAAAAATTGAAGCTTCCCATGCATGGGTATTGATTCCATAAAAAATGTTCTCTGTTTTGGCAGATTACAAAGCAGAGTAGGTTTCCTAAGGAATCAGTGTACCTTCTGGAAGGCTTCAAACTTTTTCCTTTCCTGAACATTGCTTCTTGCTCTTACTTTCTTCTCCTGAAGAAAGGAGATTAGATAGTATAGACAGTTCAAATAGAGCTTGTTTCTTTTCAACTTGTTTTCTTTGGCAGGAAAAATTCAACTCAAGGTGTGCAATGCATCCAATCCAAAGAATCCTTCCACCTTTAACTAGAATCCCAACTTTCCACAATTTCATTTTGCAAATATGAAAGGACTTATTACTGCATGAAAACATTGGCAATGACAAGCAAATAAGGATGAAGTGAGAAAATTGCACTGATTATCCTCTATTCAACTATTACTCATATTACTTTCCTAACCCGAATTCATCTTTTTCACGTTTACTTCTATAGAACTGGCTAAATCATCTTTCCTTTGATTCTATTTGGAATACACTTTTGCCACGAATGCATAAGTTCTGCAATAGTTCTAAACCTTGGATTTTGCAGCCAAAGTCCCTTGGAAAAAACTATTTCAAAGAGGTATTGTCATGGCTTCATTGAAGATTTCCTAGCGAGTACATTGATTCCTTAGGGAAATTTCTTACGAAAAACTTTGCTTTTTTATCTTTGCTATAAAAATTCTGGAAAAACATGGTTTCTCTTGAGCAGTTATTGGATGGTAAAGGATTATAATGTACCTATGACAATCATATCTTTATTGCTATTGGTTGGGTGACCTTCGACTTTCAAATATTTCCAAGATTTCAGTCTTATATGACATTAATAGAATACTGTTGCTAAAAAGATGGGTTTTTATTTTAAGTAGAAACTTGAGGTCATTTAAAGAACTCTATAATTTACTAAAGATCTCCTGTCCAATTTCTGTCCTAGCTCAATGTCCATGTATAGTATCTGAGTGAGATATATTTGAGCTGATGGAAGTGGACTATCACAGGACAAGACACATTCACTTAATTATCTCCATTAATATGGAGAGTTAGAGCTAACTCTTTTGATTATGAAATTATAGATCACATTTGGGAGGCTCTGAATGTGCTCAAACTAATACAATAAGTACAATTAAATTGTACTATAAATTAGAGTATTTTAGAGAATCTAATATCTATACCAGTGAGGTCCAACCAGATAAAAATGTAATTGGGAAATGTTTAAAAGTAAGCCACAATATAATACAGCATAGATAATATGCAAACTAGCCCACTTGGACCTCTTATCTAATTGATTCAAGATCCTAGGCCATATTTCACTTTCACATCCCACTTAGCCATTCATCTAGGCCCCTCTCATCATCTGCCTACAATTGTTTTTATATTTTTATTTTCTGTACTCTGTCTTACCACTTCCACCTCTTATTCAGGGAATAGTAATCAAATTAATAGTAACAATGTTTCTGGAAAGGATAGGTCAATTAATTGTTTTTTAATTAATCCTCTCACTTTGCCAAATCAAATTCTCTTCTCCCCAAATGTGACTGATTGTTTAAAGGCAAGCATTGTCTCTCTTTTTGGATATCTCCAGCACATGGCACAGAGCTTTGTTCATGCCTGTATTTATTTATTAATTCTTTCAATTTCTATTTTACCCTCTGTTTTTAGAATATCAGGACAGTTTTTCTTGATAAATTTTTTGAAAAATGATGTCCAGGCTCTTTTTTTTTTTTAATCATGATTTTCAGGTAGACCAAAAAATTATTTTTATTTAAAATATTTTTTTATTTAAAGCTCTTTATTTTCAAAATATTTACAGGGATAATTTTTAACATTTACCCTTACTTTTTTCCCCTTCCTTCCCCCTGCCCTCTCCCCTAGATGGCAAGTAATCCAATATATGTTAAACATGTGCAATTCTTCTATACATATTTCCACAATTATTGTGCTGCATAAGAAAAATCAGATCAAAAAAGAAAAAAAAATGAGAATGAAAACAAAAAGCAAACAGCAACAAAAAGAATGAAAATGCCCACTGTCCTCTGGGTGCAGATGGCTTTCTTCGTTACAAGACCATTGGAACTGGCCTGAATCATCTCATTGTTGAAAAGAGTCATGTCCATCAGAATTGATCATCATATAATCTTGCTGTTGCTGTGTATAATGATCTCCTAGTTCTGCTCATTTTACTTAGCATCAGTACATGTAAGTCTTTCTAGGCCTCCCTGAAATCATCCTGCTGGTCATTTCTTATAGAACGATAATATTCCATAATATTCATATAGTATAATTTATTCAGCCATTCTCCAACTGATGGGCATCCATTCAGTTTTCAGTATCTAGCCACTACAAAAAGGGCTGCCACAAACATTTTGGCACAACGTGGGGCCCCTTCCCTCCTTTAAGATCTCTTTGGGATATAGACCCAGTAGAAATACTGCTAAATCAAAGGTATGCACAGTTTGATATCTTTTTGAGCATAGTTCCAAATTGCTCTCCAGAATGGCTGATTCATTTCACAGTTCCACCAACAATGGTGTCCCAGTTTTCCCACATTCCCTTCAATATTCATCATTATCTTTTCCTGTCATCTTAGCCAAACTGAGAAGTGTGTAGTAAGTGGTACCTCAGAGTTGTCTTAATTTGCATGTCTCTGATCAATGGTGATTTAGAGCACCGTTTCATATGATTAGAAATGGTTTTAATTTCTTCATCTGAAAATTGCCTGTTCATATCATTTGACATTTATCAGTTGGAGAATGGCTTGAATTCTTATAAATTTGAGTCACTTCTCTATATATTTTAGAAATTTTAGAAAAGAACCCTTGAATGTAAATATTTTTCCTCAGTTTATTGCTTCCCTTCTAATCTTGTCTGCATTGGTTTTGTTTGTACAAAAGCTTTTTAATTTAATATAACCAAAATTATTAATTTTATATCCAATAGTGTACTCAAATTCTTCTTTGGCCACAAGTTTCCTTCTCCACAGATTTGGTAAACTATCCTTTGTTCTTCTAATTTGCTTATATCATTCTTTATGTAGACCAATAATTTTTAAATTATTTCTTCTGGATCTGTTTTCCAATGAGATATTTCACTTTTTTTTTAATTTTGGGTTTTTTTTTGCTTTATTGTATCTTGATTTCTCACAAAATCAGTAGTCTTCCATTTGCTCAATTTTAATTTTTAAGGAAATATTTTCCTCAGTGAGCTTTTGTACCTTCTTTCCCAAGTGGCCAATTTTGCTTCTTAAAGAATTCTTCTCATTAGTTTTTTTTTGTATTTCCTTTTGCTCCACTCTCAATTCTGTTCCTAATTTTCCCTTTGTCTTACTTGATTTTCAAAATTCCTTTTGAGCTCTTCCATAGCCTGAGATCAATTTTTATTTTTCTTGGAGGTTTTGGATGTAAGTTTTGACTTTATCTTCTAAGTATGTTTTGATCTTTGTCATCATAGTGAATTTCTATGATCAGAAATTTTTGTTCTCTGCTCATTTTCCTAGCCTATCACTTAGCTTTTTCTTCTTTGTTAAAGCAGGGTTCTGTTTCCAGGGTGGAGAGTGTTCTATCCCAAGTTTCAAGGATTTTATGCAGCTGTTTTCAGAAATCCTTCTAGGGAACTGATCATAAATACTCTTTTCTGTCCTGGAACTGTTAGGAGTGTTCCTGCCCCATTGTAACTGTAAGATCTAGTGTGTTAAAGCTGACGCTGCCAGGCAGCCTATGCTGGAATTGTACATTGGACTCTCACCCTGTTGCCACAGACCTTTTTGCTGAACTTCCAAGTCCTCTTTGGTGTCTCTGGGCTGAAAGGTCTAGAAACTGCTTTAATAGTATGGGGGGGTGGGGCTGTGCTACCCAGGTCTGCACCAGAACTGCACGCTGGACTCCCACCCTGGTGTCACAGACTTTTGCTGTTGCCTTTGGCTGGAAAATATTCTACTCCATCTTTTGGGATGTTCTGATGCTCTAAAATTAAGAGTCATTATTTAAAAGAATTTGGAGCAGTTTGGGGGGGAGGTTAGGTGAGTTCCTGTCTTTACTCCACCATCTTGGGTCTGCCTCCTATTTATTAATTCATATTCATTGTATTGTCATTACATTATCTTCCCCTTCTAGAAAAAGCTCCCTGAGAGCAAGGACTGTCTTTTGTATTTCTATAGCTTTAGCATAGCCCCTGGCATTTAATATATGCTTGTTCACTTGACTTACATTTCACATATTATTAGTCAGTTGATCATTGAAGATGTCATCCCCATTTCTTCTTTCAAGGAATTCTATTCAATTTTGACATATACACAGCAAATAGCTTGTTGGAAAGTCTTTAAAAACTGGTATTTTGTTCTAATGAATAAATTTTTAAAAAATTCAATGCACAATAAAGTTTGAGCTTGTATTCTCCATACCATTTATTTAGCTATTGTGTGATTATAAAGATGTATTCTAATGTAGAATACTACTTAGAAAAGACTGTCTTTTTCTTTTTGTTGGTTTTGATGCAAAGATAATTCTCATAATTCTGTAGAGATGTGAAAGTAGGTATATGACTTGACAGTCACTAATACTCTCAATTTCTGTGTAAATCTCTGTCCCTGAACAAGATCTATGAATTTTTCCAAGTGTTTAGCATTTTCTTCTCTTTCAGATATCTTGAGAATCCATCTCTTACATTGCCCCAAAACGTCATATCTAGCATGGCTTCCATTGTGAATAAATGATCTACTCCAGCCAATTTCCTTATCTTTGTTTTCTTTAGTCATTTTTTTGTGTCAATTTCTAATGAAGGATTGTAATATGATGCTTCTACCATCATTGACCAAGGCAAGTTATGCAGTACTATCTCCACTTTACTGATGAGGAAAGAGAAATTCAGTGGTGAAACTCACAAAGCTTGAGTGAACCAGGATGTTAACTTGGACTTTCTGATTCTAAGCTTACTGTTCTTCATCACACTGTTTTGAAAATCTACAAACTGCTTAGAATCTTCCAGACTAATAAAAAGGAAATAAGATGCCTTAGGTGCTAAGGCCTGAAAAGACTACTCCAGTGTTAGAATATTTGGCTCCAATTGGCAAATACATAGGTGCAGCCTGAGTCACTGTCACTAACAAGTTATAAAAACAAAGGCTTACAGAAACAAATAACTGTTTCTTATAAATGATTCAGATACAATTTCAGAATCCAGTTCTTGCCAAATGTTAGGCCTTACTAAATAAGTAAATTATTTGTGGGATGTCACTGACTAATCATACTGGAAATCTCTAATACCTTTTGGTAAAATAGACAGGAAATTCTACAAGTAAAAAATCGAAAGGAAGGAAACCACATCACAGTGACAGAAAGTCTCTGCTGGATCATAAAGAATTAATCCAAGTTTAATGTTGTAGAAGGGATGGGGATGTGACATTATGATGGAAATGGTCCCACTGTGCTAGGCTATGGGCCTCTGCCAAGAGGGAGTACCAAGGCCACCTTAACCTTTGGTGCACACTAAGTTTTCTGCCACACTGCAGAAATGCCCTTGTTGAGCAAGGAGCAATAATTTGTGAACATGGGAACAGGTTCAAAATGAGGGTCACAGCTAGTTGCTCCTGAGCAGGGATGCCTTGACAGGGCCTCTCACCTGGGAACAGGTTGTTAAATTGCTGGATTGGATCTCCTCCTATTGATAGATACCATGCACAAGCAAAGCCCACAAGCTGCTTCTCTAAATGGTGATTGTGGATTGTCTACTGTTCATGAGCTGATCATGCTTGCAAAAATGTATATCAATAAGGTTGTGCGGCATAATAAACTGGAGCTCTTTTCATACCCTATCAGTCTCCTGTCTCATTCATCTTGTCTCTGAGATCAAAGGGCTCATATACTTTTGAGAGACAAAATGGGAATATAAATTAAAAAAATGGAAGGTCATTGCTTTTTTGTAATCATGCTACCTTGTCACATTTTTGGTCACAAGTGTATAATTCACTAATCTTTTACTTCTGATTTTTCAGGCAGAAAATTTACTATACTACTTATGGCAGTACAGGGTCAATAAGTCATGTGGTTCTTAGGTGGGATAGTTACCTTTTTACCCCTACACATCATCTTCCTTATTTGTTCTTGTCCAAGGTCCTGAGGCAATCAAGGAGTATGTTCTGGTATTTCATTAATTATTAAAATTATAACATGTCATTAAATGATCAATTACCTCTGACCTGCCCTCATTAGCTTACCAAACATTACTTAATAAAGAAATAAATATTAAATTAGAGAAATCTCTCTTCCCTTAAACTTCTGCTAATCTCTAAATACTGAGCTCACTAATCTCTTTTTAGGCTTAAAGAAACATCAAAGTTACTGGCTATGTTATTAAAAGTGTAACAAACAATAGAACAATAAATAAATATAAATAATCATTCACAGCATATTGACAATGAGAAGGAACACAGCCAGAGTTACTTTTAATGACCACCATAAATATGGATCTTCAGAATTCTGGAAAGTTCCATCATTCTGTTCTTAAGATACCAACCAGTCTCAAGGACTGAAATGCTGAAGTCCTTGTTTATAGGTAGACATTGTTTTCAGGTCGATTATACTTACTAAATTCTTTTGAACTGATAAGGGCATCTTGCTGTTTGGGAGGTTTGAAATACTCTTTATTCTTTATCTTTGATCTCATCTTCATTTCCCATTTCAAATTCTTTGGAACTGTTTCTTGAACATCAATTCTTCATTACTCTTTAGATTCATTCAGCACTCCCATCCAGCAAGATTATAATTATAATAGAAATCAATTGGTTCTTTGCTGGTACTATACTGGTGAAAACCTCTGGTCTTGCAGTCCTTTATATTTAAAAATAAGATAATTTTGTTTTCTGGTTCCATCTTGCAACTGATTCTCTGCAAATTTTTGTCCTGAAATATTTGCTATCAATGAGACTCTTGTAGTGCTTATGGCTCTACAAGTACATAAGAGGATCCTATTACCAGCTTCCACTTAATTTTTGAAAGTTGATGGACACTATTCAGAATGGAGTTCAAGGTTAAAACTGCCCTATAGGCAGTTGCCTTATGATGTTTCCATGTCACCCCTCTGATTTAGAGCAGTGTCAAAGAGAAATAGACATGGATCCTTGCCAGCTCCTTATTAACTAAGAAAACCACAAATTAACATCATATTTATACTGTATTTTTCTAAATCTTGGTAAACATTTTCCTATTACATTTTAATATACATTTAAATATACATATAAAATACATTTTAATGGTTCTGAGAGATCTGGGAGTATTGTCTTTGGGCCTCAAATTTCATTATTTCTAGTACAGAGCATCCTTTCAGGAATTGGGAGAGCAAAAATATTTATAAAAAGTATATACTTTTTGTAATACAGATTTGAAGATAAAAGTTTATAGAAAATTTGTAAATTGTATGGTCTTTTTCCTTCTTCTATGAAGCTATGAAAGATTGTGACAAATACTAGAAGCTACTTTCCAAAGATCACTGTTTCCAAAGAAGGTGTTTTCCAATGAAGACCTTCAAAGTTAGTGGAGTAAACACACAGGGTGGTCTATCTCAAAGAAAATTTCCTCTGCTTCCTCCTGGAGGGGTGGCCTGCTGGAGGCCTCTTACGTTTCCTAAGCACTTAGCTATTTAGGTCACCAAGGTATCCTAATAATATGCAATGGAGAATTTGGACCCTGTCTTTTTTTGCCTTGTCCCCAAACTCAACACCCACTAGTTCCTCATTTCCCCACATAAATAAAATATAAATGACAAATATATAAAACACTTTTTACTCTGAAAATGCTGAGTATGATTTTTCAGTCTCTAAATTTCATGTGTTATCAAGAATATAATAATAATAATAATAATAGTAGGGTGGCGGAGCCAAGAGGCAGAAAAGACACAAGTTTCCTTCTGACTGTCTTGTACTACACTTACACTAAATACCAAATTCAGCCTCTGAATTAACTCTGGATTGGCAGAATCCAGGAATATCAGGAGTGTAATAAGTTATCAGCAGAAAGTAAATTCGAGCATCACCAGAAAAAGTCTGTTTTAATCTCTGGAGGGAAATGGGCCAAGCACAAGCAGGGCCAGCACAGATGTTGCTGCAGGCAGTGCAGACCTGGGGTAGTGTTGACTCTGCGTGGCCATGTGGACTCCACATGGCAGAGAATCTATGGGGAGGAATCTACAGCAGTGCTGGCTACTCTGCCCTGGCTGCAAGCCAGTAAATCAGCAGAGAAGATATAAAACATCCACCACAAGCACAAAAGGTAAATAGTGTGCCCCGAAATGCCAGAATCCCATGGGACCTGGTCACGCCCACCCAGCACTAGGAGTGAGTCAGCACTGACCCAGTACAGACATGGCCTTTGTAGAGGAACTTTGTGCCACTTATAGAAGAAGCTTGGAAAAACCCCTTTGTCATAAAAGCAGACCTTAACTTTAAAAAAAAAAAAAAGAGTAAAAAAGGCAAAGAGTACTCTAACCATAGATAGTTTTTATGGTGAAAGAGAAGAACAGATTTCAATCCCTGAGGAGACTAAAAGCAGATCGTCTCCAGATGAAGCCCGAAAGGATGATATAAACTGCTCCCCATCACACGAAGCTCTCCAAGAAGAAACTATAAAAGATCTTAAAAGAGAATGGGAAGAAAAATGAGGAAAGGAAATGAGAATTTTACAAGAGGGTTTGGAAAAGGCAACACAGAAATTATCTGAAGAAAATTCACTACAAAATAATGACATGGAAAAAACATATAATTCCTTAAATATAGATTTGACAAACTGGAAAAAACAAACAATTCCCTGAAAAACAAAATTTGTGAAATGGAAAAAAATCCTTAGAATAAAATAACATTTAAAAATTCAATTGGAGAAGGGGTGGAGCCAACATGGCGGAGTGAAGACATGACTCTCTGTGACTTCCTCTGACCTTTTCTCAAACCAACAGCAGATTAAGCCTCTGAACTGATTTTTAAGTCAAAGAACCCAGAAATATTTGGACCACAAAACATTCCTTGCAGAAGGTGCCTTGGAAAAGCTCCAGAGCAAGTCTGTTTCAGTTGGGCAGGGAGTTGGGCAGTTTACCGAATTCAGAGGCAGCTTAGGGAGAGACAGGGCAGGAACCCAGGCAGGACTCAGCGTGGCAGATTCTAACCACCTAGGGAGTCTATCTGAGGCTCTTGAGACACTCAGACCTGATTGTGGGCAGGTGCTCTGGCAGATCTGCCTTTTGTAAAAGGTAGTTTGTAATCCACAGCAAACACCTGTCCTAGCCCAGAGAGCCCAGCACCAGAAGTCAATCAGCCCAATTGCCCCAGGGCAAACTACCACAGGCAGCGCTTCTCTGCTTTAAACAGACCCCAAGCTTTTTTAAAAAAAATGAGTAAGAAGCAGAAAAGAGCTCTCACCATGGACAGCTTTTATGGAGAGAAAGGACAGACTCCAGATCCTGAAGTTCCTATAGGCAAAGCAACTCCAGAGGAAGCCATCAAGGGAGATATAACCTGGTCCCCTTTTAAAAAGGCCTTCCTGGAAGATTGTATAAAGAATCTCAAAAGAGAGATAGATGATAAATGGGGAAATGAATTGAGATCAGTGCAAGAACGATATAATGCTCTCCAAAAGAGATATGATAAAGACAACAATTTACTGAAAAGCAAAATTGGTGAAATGGAAAAAAGTATGCAATGAACAAATTGGCCACTTACAAAAGGAGCTAAAAAAGGTAACTGAAGAAAATAATACATTAAAAATTAGAATTGAAGAAATGCAAGTGAATGACTCAATAAGACTTCAAGAATCAAACAAAAACAAAAAAATTGAAAAATAGAAGAAAATAGGAAATATCTCCTGACAACTGACTTGGAAATTAGATCTAGGAGAGATCAATCTAAGGATTATTGGACTTTCTGAAAGCCATGATGGAAAAAAAGAACCTGGACACTATATTCCACAAAATCATGAAAGAAAACTGCCCTGATATTTTAGAATCAGAAGGCAAAATCACCGTTGAAAGAATTCACCAATCACCTCCTGAAAGAGACACCAAAATTAAAACCCCGAGGAATATCGTGGCCAAATTTCAGGACTATTGCACCAAGGAAAAGATATTGCTAGCAGATAGAAAGAAACGATTCAAATACCAAGGAACTGTAATTAGAAACACAAAAGATCTGTCAGCCTCCACATTGAAGGATATAAGGGCCTGGAACCAGATATTCCAAAAGGCAAAGGAACTTGGATTACAGCCAAGAATAACCTATCCAGCTAGAATGAACATTATCTTCCAGGGAAGAAGATGGTCATTTAATGATATAGGTTAATTTCACCTATTTCTAATGAAAAGACCAGAGCTGAACCAAAAATTTGACCTCCAAACACAGAACTCAAGAGAAGCATAAAAAGGTAAAAAGGAAAGAACTCTTGAGAACTATATTTCTACTATGGGTATACTTAAAGAATGGGGGTATAATTTGATATTACTTTGATACTATGAAAAAGAAACTAGAGGGGAAAAGGCTATCATACTGAGGAAAAGAAGGAAAAGGTGGTAAAATAAGGTTAAAAAAGAGGTAAAAATAAGGTAAAATCTCATAAAGAGGGAAAAAAAAAGCTAATATAATTGAGTGAAAGAAGGGAGGGAGATGAGCATTGTGTAAATCTTACTCTCATCAGATTGGGCTCTAAAAGAGTATATCAGACATATTCAGTTTCACAGAAAAACTTGTTCTTCCTTATAGGGAAGTGGGAGGGAAAGGAGAAAAAGAAAGGGATAGACTAATAGAAGGAAAAATCAGGGGAAAGGACTAAAAAAGGGGGAGGGGCTCTAAAGGGGGAGGACTGTTTGGGGAAGGCAGTCCTCAAAAGCAAAATACTGGGGAGGGGGAAAGGGAAGAGAAAAACATAACTTTGGGTAAATAAGATGGCAGGAAAAACAGAATTAGTTATTTTAACTGTGAATGTGAATGGGATGAACTCTCCCATAAAATGGAAGCAGATAGCAGATTGGATTAAAAACCAGAAT
Organism: Myrmecobius fasciatus; assembly: GCA_023553655.1. Taxonomy (NCBI): domain Eukaryota; kingdom Metazoa; phylum Chordata; class Mammalia; order Dasyuromorphia; family Myrmecobiidae; genus Myrmecobius; species Myrmecobius fasciatus. The sequence continues at coordinate 3,424 of JAJPUD010022913.1, read as the reverse complement.
CCATATTGTTTACAAGAAACACATCTAAAGCATAGAGACACATACAGGGTGAAGGTAAAAGGCTGGAGCAGAATCTTTTATGCTTCAGGTGAACAAAAAAAGCAGGGGTAGCAATCCTGATCTCAGATGAAGTAAAAGCAAAGATGGATCTAATTAAAAGACATAAGGAAGGAAACTGTATTTTACTAAAGGGTACCATAGATCATGTAGCAATATCAAAACTAAATATACATGCACCAAGTGATATGACATCCAAATTCCTGGAACAGAAATTAAAAGAGATGCAAGAAGAAATAGACAGCTAAACTATACTAGTGGGGGATGTCAACCTTGCTCTCTCAGAATTAGATAAATCAAACCACAAAATAAATAAGAAAGAAATTAGGGAGGTAAACAAATTGTTAGAAAACTTAGGTATGATAAATCTTTGGAGAAAATTGAATGGAGACATTAGGGAGTTTACTTTTTTCTCTGTGGTTCATGGAACTTACACAAAAATTGGCAATGTGTTAGGGCATAAAAACCTCAAAATCAAATGCAGAAAGGCAGAAATAGTAAATGCATCTTTTTCAGATCATGATGCAATAAAAATCAAATGCAATATAAGTCCAGGAAAAAAATAGACCAAAAGTTAATTGGAAATTAAATAATCTAATGCTGAAGAATGAATGGGTGAAAGAGCAAATCATAGACACAATCAGTAATTTCATCCAGGAGAATGACAATAATGAGACAACATACCAAAATTTGTGGGATACGGCCAAAGCGGTTATAAGGGGCAATTTTATATCTCTAGATGCTTACTTGCATAAAATAGAGAAAGAGAAGATAAACAAATTGGGCTTACTATTAAAAAAAATTAGTAAAAGAACAAATTAAAAACCCTCAATTAAATACCAAATTGGAAATTCTGAAAAAGGGGAGATTAATAAAATTGAAAATAAGAAAACTATTGAATTAATTAATAAAACTAAAAATTGGTTTTATGAAAAAAACCAACAAAATAGATAAACCTTTAGTTAATTTATTAGAAAAAGGAATGAGGAAAATCAAATTGTTAGTCTCAAAAATGATAAAAATTTTTCCTCCAATGAAGAGGAAATTAGAGTACTAATTAGGAGTTACTTTGCACAACTTTATGCCAATAAATTTGATAATCTAAATGAAATGGAGGAATATCTACAAAAATATAGACTGCCCAGGTTAACAGAAGAGGAAATAAATTATTTAAATAGCCCCATTTTAGAAAAAGAAATAGAACAAGCTATTAATCAACTCCCTAAGAAAAAATCTCTAGGGCCAGATGGATTGACATGTGAATCCTACCAGACACTTAAAAAACAATTAATCCCAATACTATATGAACTATTTGAAAGAATAGGGAAAGAAAGACTCCTACCAAATTCCTTCTATGATACAGATATGGTGCTGATAGTTAAACCAAGTAGGGTGAAAACAGAGAAAGAAAACTATAGATCAATTTCCCTAATGAATATTGATGCAAAAATTTTAAATAAGATATTAGCAATGAGATTACAGAAAGTCATCTCCAGGATAATACATTATGACCAAGTAGGATTTATACCAGGAATGCAGGGCTGGTTCAAGATTAGGAAAACTATCAGCATAATCAATTATATCAATAACCAAACTAAAAAAATCATATGGTTATCTCAACAGATGCAGAAAAAGTATTCAATAAAATCCAACACCTATTCCTATTAAAAACACTAGAGAGTATAGGAATAAATGGGCTTTTTCTTAAAATGATTAGTAGCATCTATTTAAAACCATCAGCAAGCATCATATGTAACAGAAACAAATTAGAACCATTCCCAATAATTTTAATTATTGTATTAGATTTAATATTGTATTAGAAATGTTAGCTTTGGCAGTAAGAGAAGAAAAAGAGATTAAAGGAATTAGAGTAGGTAATGAGGAAACTCATTATCACTCTTTGCAGATGATATGAGAGTATACTTAGAGAACCCTGGAGAATCAACTAAAAAACTGCTAGAAACAATTCACAACTTCAGCAAAGTTGCAGGATTCAAAATAAATCCACATAAATCAGCAGCAAGATATCTATCTATCTATCTATCTATCTATCTATTTATTTATTTATTACCAACAAAGTTCAGCAGCAGGATATACAAAAAGAAATTCCATTCAAAATAACTGTCGATCATATAAAACATTTGGGAATCTATCTGCCAAGGGAAAGTCAGGAACTATATGATCTAAACTACAAAACACTTTCCACACAAATAAAATCAGACCTAGTCAATTGGAAAAACATCAAGTGCTCATGGATAGGCAGAGCAAATATAATAAAAATGACAATACTATCCAAACTAATTTACTAATTTACCAAATACCCCAAGAAATTATTTCATAGATCTAGAAAAAATAGTAGCAAATTTCATCTAGATGAACAAAAGGTCAAGACTTTCAAGGGAATTAATGAAAAAAAAAAGGCAGATGAAGGTGGCCTTGCTGTACCAGATCTAAAACTATATTATAAAGCAGCGGTCATCAAAACCATTGGGTACTGGCTAAGACATAGAGCAGTTGACCAGTGGCATAGGATAGGATATCAGGACAATCTAGGCAATAAGTATAGCAATTTAGTGTTGGATAAACCCAAAGACCCCAGTTTTTGGGGTAAGTACTCACTATTCGGCAAAAACTGCTGGGAAAATTGGAAACTAGTGTGGAAGAAATTAGGGCTTGACCCACACCTAACACCACATACCAAGATAAGATCTAAATGGTGTTGGGGCTCACAGACAGCAGATAGCAGGGGCAGAGCTCTGAGGACACTGGGAGGTGCATTCTGCCTGAGCCCGCCCCTCAGGAGGGCGGGGACAGTATTGAGTAAGCCTCAGTAAGAGGAAGAGCCTCCTTACCCCTGTTATACTGTGAATGGGGCTCCTCCCTCCTGGATCATGTGAAGTGGGTAAACAAGGACTAGGGGGAAGAGCTCCTGCCTCCTGGATTACGTGGAGTAGGGGATTATATAAGAGAGTAAACAGGGGGGGGGGGGGGGGGGAGGGGGGGCACTAATCGCCCCAATGGCACTTACTGGGAGACTGCCAACACATTGCCAGGTAACATCTAACAATGCCATGTAATAGGGAACTTCAGTTTGTGATATCCCGAATAAATAAGAAGGCTGTTGGCCAGCCTTTCATATCTCGGGTGTTCTGTGGGGATAATTCCCTGCTTAAGAGATGCAGGGCCCGAGACGTTCAAAGACCTGGGAAATAGGTAAGAAACCAGTTGACTCCTGTGGAGGTGAGCCACGGGGAGTCTGCCCCCAACTAGGAGAACGGTGGGTAGTTAAGGTCCCCAGCTGAGGTGGGCGGGTGGGACTTAACGAAATGGGTTCATGATTTAGACATAGTGATATTGTAAGCAAATT
>JAJPUD010022910.1:0-20692 GCA_023553655.1 Myrmecobius fasciatus | reverse complement strand
AGTGGCCCAAGAATCTCCCAGGGACTTCCCAGGTGCTTATAATCCATCATGCTCTGTCCCAGCCTTGGTCTCCTGCCCTGGCTGTGCACTGTCACCTGAGTGAAGCAAACTGCCTGATCCGCTGCCATCTGAAACAGACCTGCTCCAAAGTTCTTCCAAGGTAACTCTTGATGGAAATGTGTTGTACTCCAAGTATTTGGGGAGCCTTCACTCCAGAACCAGTTCAGAGGCTTAATCTGCTCTTGGTTTGAGAGAAGATCAGAGGAGGTCACAGAGAGTCCTGTCTGAACTCCATCACCTTGGCTCTCCCCCCTGGTATACAATATCTCAAAGGTACTAGAGTTCAACATTCTCATTTATAGATGTAGAAACTGAGGCCCACCTAGGTCAAGAGTCATGTCCAATGTCCCGTGGATCATAGTCTTCTGAAGCAGGATTGGAATCCTGTTTTGATGGCATCTGAGTCAACAATCTTCCTGTGCTATCCTCCTAAATTTCTCTCACTACTTAGGCCCATTGAAAAGAAATGGGGACAATTCAGATAAATTCTACAGAAGATGACTTTGCCTTGGTGAGGAAACCCCCCCCCCCCCCACACACACAAAGTTAACAATTAGAATTCTCTTGGTAAGTTTGAATTCCCTCTCAAAGGTAGTCTACAAGCAGAGGTTGGATGAATACTTGTGGGAATAATATAAGAGAGTATGTGTTAAGTATCTACTAAGTATAAGGCACTATGCTAAGTTTTTTTGAAATTATTAACTCACTTGAGATTTATAACCATCCTGTGAGGTAGGTGCTATTATTATCCTAGTTCTACCATTGAGGAAAATGAAGCAGATAAATGTTAACTATTTTTTTCAGGTCATAAAGCTTTTAAGTGTCTGAGGAGAAACTTGAAGTCTAATCTTCCTGTCTTCATTCACATTGTTCTATCTATTGCATCACTTAGTTGCCTCATAGTATTATAAAGTTATCCCTTTTAGAGTAAGAGACATTTCTAGAAAACTTCTGCACACTTTTGCATTTTTAAGATTCTGTGGTAATGACATTTTATAAATACCCCTTTTAAAGTAAAAAATCATCTTAATCTAATTTTTAAAGACAAGTCTAACATGTTCATTTTTTTATTTTTAAAATAAAAGCTGAGTATAAAACAATATGCTAAATAACTAAACCTATAGTTCTATATTGTGACCAGTTGGAGAAGACAGAAGAATAAGAAGAGAGAAAGAAAGAAGCAAAATAGAGAAAGGAGAAAAGGGGGCAAAATCAAAAAGGAAAAAAAAAAGATAAAAGAAAGAAAATATCAAGAGAATTTGACAAAAAGTAAAACTATCAAGGCCCTAACCAAACAGACTTTTGAAAGTTCTCTCAACTTTGCTTGGGAGGCTGTTATTTCCTTCTTTAGTTCCATACTTAGCTACCTGGTTCAGGAAGGATTTTGACTGTATTTTCCTAGGTTCCCGTCAGTTTCCCTTTTTGTTTTTATGTCCCTTTGTCCAGAGTTTCCACCTACTTACCAAAACAAGTAATTAGGAACAGTCATGTCATGATACTTGCCCTGAATCTTCTTATTCCTTAGTCACTTCTAAATCACAATGTCCATGTTTTGCCATCTGACATTGCCTTTCCTATCATAATGAGCAGGTCTAGTTGAGCGTGGGCCAATTCAGATCATTCTGAGCAACTTGTCCAAAATGTCTGGGTTTTTTTTTTTTTTTTTTAAGAAAGGAGGACTCCATATCAAAGGCAAAGACAAACAGGAAATATGGCACTCCAGAGATGTGTCTTACTGACTGAAAAATATCTGAAACAGGGTGGCTTTCTGATTATTGGAAAGCTTCAATATATTTATTATATTTCATCATTTACTTACATGATCTTAGTGAAATCTTGGAAGAGTATTAAGTTGTTGCTTTTTTATATTATATAATTTAAAATAGAATTCTATCGTATAAATAATTAAAGTGACAGTTTGTCTGCCCTTCTGACAATGCAAGCTGTGTTCAGTACCACGTGTAATAAGCTGCCTTTCATTCATCTTCTTCAAATCTAGTACCCTCTCCATTCCCATAAATTCTAGGTTTCATCACAAATGTTTTCTATTCTGTCATGCTTACTTTCATCAGATCATTTTTCTCAACTCTATTTGGTTGCAGAAAATTTCTGGGACATTATTGAATAAGCCTTGGCAACCTATTAGACTTCAGTGAAAAGTCTCACCAATAAAGTGTACCTTCTTGATGTTTTTTGTTCTGTTTTGTTTTGTATTGTTTTGTTTTTTGCACACAAAAGCCACAACATCTCTTTATACTAGGCCTTTGTGCGTACTGTTGTCCCACCCCCATGTCTGAAATGATATCCAGCTCTTCATCTCATCTCTACTTGCTAGCATTTCTGGATTTTGTTAATTTTGGATTCTGGATTTGACTCAAATCCTGCTTTTGCTATCTCATTTGATATCTCATATTTTCCTGCTTTGTCTTTATGTTTAGAAATTCTCTTTGAGATTACCTTCCATTTATACCTCACAGATTTTGTATCTACAAGGATTAAAATTATATCACCACAATAAGACATCTAAGACAGAGCTCTGAGGATATGGCACTTTATTAAAGGGTCCATGGTTCCCTCCAGTGTAGTAGACATCAGATCTTTCTCATGATCTGAGATCCCTCCTCCCTCCAGGATCCTATTTTTATAGGACTAAATATCTAGACATTCAAGAACAGCTATAGCAAATAGAATAATTCCATTGACATATGATGTATAAGCTAATATAAACAAAAAATATGTCAACAGGGTTGCAAGTTGGGTGAAGCAGGAAATATCTCCTCACAAGATGGACAGGCTTCTTCTTAGGTTGGGCAGGAGGAACTAATATAAATTATCACAGTTAATGATCTAAGTAGTAATAAGATGATCACATGCTCCTATTGGGTAAGTGATTGGTCCAGAGGTACAAAATATTTTGGGGTACTTTCCATGTGGTTTTCACCTCTACCAGGCTGGAGACTTGGTTATCATGATAAAGAATAACAAGTATGGGGGCCTTTGGTTAACTTCCTATAATTAAGCAAATGTACTTAGAATCTGCAGCTCACACCTCTGGGGCCTTATATATAGAACTTGTATATGATTTTGTCAAATTGACCAATAATGACTGGAATAGAGTAGGACTCTAAATGATTTATTTCTCATGTTTCTTCGTTCTTCTCCTCTTTCAGATCTTCTATTTAAGGAAAGTGCCCAGGCTAGTTATTTTATATCTGGCTGTTATAGCTGGATTTCATGATCTCCAGAAACTAATGATCCTGCAAAATGACATCAACTCTGAAACTCTTATATTTTCAGTATCTTATGCCCTTGAAAGTCCCTTCCTCCCTGAGATTAGAAAGCTTGAAGAGTGGACAGGAAGACCTTCTTACATATTGTCCATTTAAGGAGTACCTCTTTCTGGAGGAGAGGAATTGTTTTTTTTTTTGTTTGTTTGTTTGTTTTGTTTTGTTTTTCCCCTCTTTTTTTTATGCCCATTGCTTGAAACACATCAGGTACTTAAATGTTTATTGACTGTTATTAATGGACTTTAAAATATACAACAATTTTTCCTGCTATAGGTACTTGCCTAAAAAGCAAATTCTCAATTGTTCTCTGCTTTCCTAGTCAGGTACTTTGTCATGAAAAGCTGGGAATGGGATGGGATTTAAAGACAAGTAGCTGGGAGAAGATTCTAGGAAGTTGAGTAGGCCAGAAAATTTCAAGTTTTTCAGATTTCTTTCACAGACAGGACAAAATTGCACCACGGGGAGAATCCAGACCAGTGAAAAACAAATAAGACTTGGGGAAGAAGAGGGGTTCTCTTGAGACAACAGAAAACCAGAAAAAAGCATCCATGCTGAGAATTAATCCACACTAAGTGCAAATACCTTTGGGCTAGCTCCACAGAAATAACAAGTGGGGAGCACTGGGGCCACCTGGGTTTGGCTGGAGCCTGTATAGGAATCACAGAAACATTCACCTCCCTGACTTTCTGGCAGTCTGAATCCAGGAAGACTGAGGGAATCTCATCTGATTAGGAACGCAGGCCCAGCTCCTACTGGGTAAGAAGGAACTAACAGAATTGGTAAGTGCAGTGGAGCAGAGTTTATGGGTGCTGACTGAAGAATGGGGCTCTTGGCTTGGGGTTTCAGGTAATGGAGAGAGCTGAAGTGAAGACGCCATCCACCTACCCCAGGATTAGAGGGGCTTACACTAATAGTTCTCATCAAAAAAAAAAAAAAAAGAGAACCCAACCATAGAAACTTACAATGGGAATAAGGAAGATCCAGGTTAATTTTCAGAAGAGGACACTGAAATAAAAAACAAACAAACAAAAAAAAAACAAAAAAAAAAAAAAACCCTCTTTTACCCTAAGAATGACATTAAATGGCTATCTGCTAGAAAGAATTATAAAAGAATTTAGAAAAAAAAGACTTCAAAAAGCAATTGAGATAAAGGGAAAAATTAAATAAGCATATGCACAGATAAACACACAGTAGAACATATGTATATGTAAAACTAATTTTATATATTTTCCTAAGTATGTATAGGTATATTTTCACATTTACACATACATATATGTACATAAATATGTGTGTACATATATAGATACAGATATAGATATATATACATATAGCTATTAAAAATTTTTTTAATTTTTTACCCCTTTCTTTACTGTGCCAATTAGATGCCCAAGCTTACATGATTGAGGAAATAGAAAAATTAATTTTAATGTGAAGAAATATCTTTTTAGTTAGAAATTTTGTAAAATGTAATTGACTGCCTCAAGAACCATTTGGACTACAATATAATACATCTCCCAACCTGATACATCTTTAAATAAAGGCTTAACTAATACTTGTTGAGTACTGTATGTTAGGAATTTTTTTAGAGTATAGGTTGGCTTAGATATATACTTAGGTGTCTTTGAACTTTTGTTGCTGTTACTGTTTTTCAGGTATTTCTGTTTTATCTGATTCTGCTTGACCACATTGTATGGTTTTCTCTGCAATGGTACTGAAGTAGTTTGCCATTTTCTTCTCCAGCTTATTTTATAGATTTTATAGGAAACTAAAAGAAGCAGGGTTGAGTGATTTGTCCAGGGTTAATAAGTGTAGGTGACTGGATTTGAACTCAGGAATCTCTGATTTACTTGGAAATTGCAAAGAGACACATTTTGAATGGCATTATAAGAAAAATAAGAAAAAACAAAAAAATCAACTCACATGGGAAGTAGTGAATCTCTCTTCTTTGGAGGAACAAAGTCTAGATAATGATTTTTTGGATATACATTAGAGGGGATTTTTTTTTCAGAAGATAACTTCAAAGGTTTCTTCCAACTCTGATATATGTTAATTCTCAAATTAATGAAGACCAGTAATCTGTTTTGACCTTAATCAAATGACATTTTAAATGATTATTTCTCAGTTCTCAAATAATGAAAGACATTAATGTAACATTTTAAAATTTAGTGTTTGTAATTGCATTGGCATTCCCTACTTGACTTCTGTTTTGTTTCTCTTTTATAAAACTATCAACTGAGTTCTTTTGATTTGCATTAGTTAAATTTAACTGAATTGATATTGTTCTATTAAAAGTTCTTTATTATGCTAAAGTTTGAGGACCTGGGTATAAATGAAAGCCTTTTAAAATATATAGGTTAAATGTTTTAAACTACTATCCATTATTTTTGACTTTTTCACAGATTGTTTGAAAATTAGAGTCTTTATATTTCTTTCCCGAATGAGATATAATAAAGTATTTATTGTTGTTGGTCCCCAAAGTTCTTTTTAAATCTGACTTTTATATAACACAGAAGCACAAATCTCTGTAACTCTATTTGATATCATTTAATTATATACAATGAATCCTTTTGAGAAGCATGCTGAACCATTACTTGTTGAAATTAAATGGAGCTGATTTCTCTGGTTAGAAGGTAGAATCCCATGCCAGATTGACTGTAGAAAATTGTACATCAAAGGTTTCATACTTCCATTATTTAATAGATAGATAGATAAATAGACATGTATGTTTGAATATATATGTATGTATGTATTAAAATATATGTAGTCTATCTGAATAGTAAACTGTTAAATTTATACTGTCTCCTATTCCCAGGAACATGAGAATTTGACTTTATTCAAAGAAATGGTATGAGCTATTTTTAATAAATATACATTAAAGTTACTTGAGAGGCAAGTAGTTCATAAATGAGACCAGTGTAATTTGGAGATTCTTGCATGAGTTCTTAAACATCCTTTGGGGAGAGGGAGAAAATTGCTTTAAGGAAGGCAAGATTGATTCTTTGCAGTTTGATTTTTCTCTAGTCCACTTTAAAAGTATTAGTCAAATGCCACACTTTAAAGCTTTACGTGTTGCGGCATACTCAATAATTTTGGAAAGCTTGTTGTTATTGTTATGGAGCTCTGTTGTGGATTGAACTTTGGATTCTCTTCTGCACTGGAAAACCTCTAACTTTTTAGGCATCAAGCATGATGATAACACCTGATTTTTCTCCAAATTTATCTTCTCCTTAATGAAAAAGAATAATGACAATCGTGTACTGCATTGTCTCCTGGAAAGTTTCCCTGTTGCTTCTCCAACTTCAACATATCAAATATCCAGTTATAATGGAAGTGGTCATGGACATAAATTATATAATAAAATAGGCAGATGCCACGTAGAACTTTACTGGGTGTCACTCATTATGTCTATTACCTAAGACTATTTAATTCATGACTTCTGTTTCTAAACACCTGTGATATTTAACTATTAGCATTGGCTTTAGAAAATGAAATTATGTAATCTTTCCAGAGCAGTTTTCCCTGCCAACGAAGATGGACAATGTTCCTATTTATTTACTTTGTCCTCCCCAGGGACAATTCTTTTCTTTTCTTTTTTTTTTGGCTCACCAAAATAGGTTTGTTCAAGGTCAGCCAGAAAACCACAGAGGTAACTTTTAAGAGAACCAGTTCATATTTTATACTAAAGTCTCTTGTGTGTCTTTGCATGAATATATGTAATTTATGAATTTTACCAAGTAAGACAAATTTTTAAAAGATACCATGTGATTTTTTTAAAATATAGGATAGAATGCACCAAAAGCAGCAAGGACATGTATGAAAGGTCATCATGTTCCATTTCTATTTTACAAATGAAGAAATTGAGGGCAGAGAATTTTTATCACTTTCCTATTGTCTCAGAGTCAGTATTAGCAGGGCTGCCTTTGAAATCTGGGCTCTCTTTGTTCAGTATTAGCATTCTGTCCATTAAAGCCTCGGGTTTAAAAATAGGACCTTAAGAAGAAAAAAAATCAACATTTGCTCAGTAATTTTACCCTATCCCACCCCAGCAATTAAAAAAAAAGACAATTATGGCAAAATATTTGGTGACACAAGAAATTGTTCTGGTGCTCTTTAGTATAATATAATTTCTTCATGTCTTCTCATTCTATAGAGAGATTTAGAGGGTTTTTGTTTTGAAAATGAGAGGATTTATACATTTGATAGAAAAGGATCCTCAGTAATGACTGCTGCCCTTGAGGGCACAGATGCCACTCTTCAAGCCAAATGAGCTATCTTGGCTAATGCTATGTTCTCCAGCTCAAAATTTTGGGCTGCAGGGTGGCAAACTAAATAGATAACATTTCTCATAGCTGCCATAACTAATCCCTGCCTTTGATTCTGTCATCTGTACATTGCTTTCACCCTGACCTGTTACTTGAGAATTGGGTAATAATTTTAGAGCTTTGCTTAAATGACAATCTAGTACCATGGAGAGCACAATAGTTCTGACATTGGTGAACTGAAGTTCAAATCCCACAACTGGCATTTACTAGCTCTGCAAAATTTGGCAATTTCCCTGGGCCTCAATGTCAGTCATGTTCAGCTCCCTTTTTGCAGTGTTAGAGTGTATGTCCACTTGTGTGAACCTGTCTGCTGAAGATGTCTTTATTTGATTATTACTGTTGTTGCTATTTATATTTTATTGTATATGGGCTGGAGTGGGATGTCCTCTTGATTTGGTCATGTTTATTCTCTGACTCGAGCATCTTTTTTGTCCTTTGATACTTGCTGTATATGGTAAATATACATTATTACTCTGAAAAAAAAATCTGTAAAAAGACAGGGGGAAATTATAATATAAAGCTATGAAATCGCTGATAGTTCTAAAGCTATGATCCTCACTGGATCTTCTATGAAACATCTCACAAATGCAGTCCCATGCCAAATGCTAAAGGGAATGCAAAGTTGAATAAGATGTAATTCTTGTCCAAAAATAGTTCAAAATCGTAGGAAGAATAGGCATTTACATAAGAATATAGAAATTATACTGTGTATAAGGAAAGATTTATCTATCTATCTAAATGTAACTATATAAATCTCACTACATATTTATACATACATACACATATTACACACATATGTGTGTGTGTGTGTGTGTGTGTGCCAGAGTCCAGCTCCAGTGAATTCCAAGAGTGTGAATCTGAATGGAATATCTGAGACCAGGCAGACAATGTGCTTTGCAATCTGCCTTTATTAATCTGAGAGCCAGGGTTTATGTACTCTTTAAGTTAGTGTTACATTAACACCAGCTACCTCTAAGTGAAGCCATATACACTCCAGAGTTAATGCATAAACCATACTTTGACATTTCAGTTTCTACCTTAACTGTCAATGTCAAGATACTTATCAAAACAGAATTTTAAATAGCATAGTTGTGATGCTTATAAATACCAACAGAATTGTAAATGGTTGTAATGTTTATCAATACCAATGCTACCAATGTAACAGAAATTGTCATACCAATGTATTTACCAAGACAAGAGTCCTAAATAGCATAATTGTGATGTCTTGTTCCTGTCATATGCATTCTCCATCAAAATTATCCTAAATTTATCTTGATTTAAGTCTTTCATTCATTATAATGGAGATGGTGAGCAATGCTTTGAATTGTTCACCCTTACAGAGAACAGGTCTCAAGTAATACCTGGACCATACACTTCCTGTAAATAGACTTATACAATACTGGCCCTCTAGATTTATATATGTATGTTTGTGTGTATATGTGTGTATACTCATATACATAGACTATCCTAGGTACATAAGAAATATATAAATTTAGTACTGTGAGTGTCCACAGGAAGCATAAAAGCTAAGGAAATCAGTGAAACTTCAGTGAAGTGTTGGCATTTTTATATGATGAGTTAGATTTTGAGAAACAAGAATGGTGCCTCCCAGATTACCTTGTATTAGCTCCTTGTATTTATTTATATTATATTTATTCAGTATATACATTGATATGGAATTTTATTAGTGGATATTTCTTTTCATTCTCTATATTAATTTCCCCCAGCACTTAGTACTATTATTGGCATATCATAGGTGCTTAAGAAATGTTTGTTAATTTTGATGATTGGGGAGAATATTTTAGTATAATGAACACTTTAAAAAAATAATGAGGTAATAAAAGAAATAATCCTGAGAAATGGGAGCAATTCAACTTTGAATGTCAAACTTTTGGGGTGATTTTGAAGACCTGTAAATCAGGGAGTTAGAGCATGGACTTCAGAGATATAGATTTTATCTTTCAGGTTTGGCATTTATGACTTATGTGATTCGAGACAAAGTATCTAACTTTTCTGAATTTCAGATTTCTTTCAATTAAAATATAAATAAGAATTTTCCCTTTTACAGAATTAATTGTGGAGAAAAGGCTTTGGAAATCTCAAACCATTATATGCATTATCAGGTGGGAGACAGCCTAGAGGGAGATTTTAAAGTTAAATCTCTCTATGTCAGTTTCCTCATTTGCAAAATGAAGATATTTGTATCAATTATAGAGTTTTTAAAATGTATTTTTTAAATTTTAAAACTATATGTAACAGTGAGTTTTTTTATTATTTTTCATTATTATATTAAAGACCAAATAAGATAATTTTTAATAAGCAGGGTATAATTAAATGTTTTTTTTAATTAACAAAAATATCTTATCGCTTTCTCACCCTCTCCCTCTGTCATTGAAAAGTGGAAAGAGCAGCAAAGTTCTTGTAACAAATATACATAGTCAAGGGGAAACTATTATCACATTCATTATGTCCAGTTCTCTTTTTGCTTCTTGAATCTAGTTATACTGGAAAGTAATTTGAACCATGCCTAAGTGGTTACTAAAGTGTACATGTCTTTTGACTCAATGATAGATGCCATTAGTTGCATCTTTAGAAATTGTAAATCACACTAGAAACATAGGTTCACAGGAATATTGTACACAATAATAGCAAGAATATGCAATGATCAATTATGAAAAGCTTGGTTCTTCTCAGTAATTCAGTGATCAAAAGCAATCCCAATAGACTTTGGACAGAAAATGCCATCTGCATCTAGAAAAAGAACTATTCTAATTTGTATCTCTCCCATGATTTTTCTCTTTTGCTCTCATTTTTCTCTCCCAACATGGTTCATAAAGCAATATGTGTTTAAAAAAGATAAACTTACTATAATAAAAAGAAAGAAAAAGAAACAGGTTCATATGGTAAATATAAAGATACCATATAGCCCACAGTTAATCTATTTTTAAATCACTGCTCTTTCTATATGGAACCAGAAGTTTGGAACTATGTCAAATTGGGAATGGGAAGAACAAGAAAAAAATGACTGCATCAGCTTTCAAATTGTTTCCATAAAGGAGAAAAAATTCTTTGAGTTACCGCACAAGTCAATGAGGCAAACTGTGGAAAGTAAATAAATGTAGATTGTAAAGAAAGAATGATTGAGATCTAGATTCGAATCCCTGAAATAGAGAAAGTGACTAGGTATATTTTTGAACCCCCAATCTTAGAATCTGAATATCTCCACAACCACATTTTTGGTGAGGAAAAATAGCATGCTTAGTAAGGATCAAAAATATGTTCTTTGAATAAGATCAAGGTTGCTGAGCAATGCTTTTTATGCCCTTGAGTATTATTGGTTGGAATAAGCAGGAAATGGAGAAGAGAAATGATGAAGTAGGGGGAATGAGAGAGAAGAAAATAGAGAAAGAAGATAAAGAGGATGAAGGAAAGGAGGCAGAAGGAGAGGGAATGAGGAGAGCAGGAAATGGAAAAGAAAGAGCAAGCAAACAAGAGGTAAAGAGGAGAAAGGGGGAGAATAAAAAGAGAAAAATTAAAAGCAAGAGTGAGAGAGAAAAAGGAAAGAGAAATAGAGAGGGAATGAAATCAGTGAGTGAAGAAAAGAGAATGTGAAAGAAATGAAGGAGAGAAGGAATGAGTAAAGAAAGTGAGGACAGGTTGAAAAGAAAGGAAAATGAAAAGGAAGAGGAAAGAAAAGAAAGAAAGCTGCTCATTATAACACCTGTGCCATACCCTGATGGATAGCTTTGTGAAATTTAAGTAATTTACTAAAGAATTGTATGGCTTATGGTAGCTGGCTAACGATTAATGGATTTCCCTATACATTTAATATAGTGATAACATTTTTACCACATGTCTTTAAATTGCATATTTCTGTGAAGCCTTTAATGATTTCATACAAAAACGGTATTTGGGGAAAAGAGTCTCAGATCTTTTGTCTATTTTATGGCTCATTTGAAGGTCAGAGCCAGAAAAAAATGATTACATAAGGAAGAGTATGTTGCTGAGGTAGAAAACTTAACCAGAAAAGTAATGCATTTCTAAGGAAAAAGGTTTTTATCACAATAAAATGAAAAAGCCCTACACATATCAACTATAATTAGAAGGAGGTTTTTAAATGGGCTCTCAGTGTTTATAGTAAGAACTTGACCTATATTACACGTTGACATCTAACCATAAAATTTTGTTTGTCTCTACTGTATATATATTGATGCCTCACTAAGTGTCTGTGTGCACATGAGGATAGTGCCAGCAAAGATCCTTAAATATTATCTGATTCATTGTACATAGCCTATGTCATTCTGTTGAGGGAATAGGCATTCCTTCCTCCCTGCTTCACTCACTCTTCCTTCCTTCCTTCCTTCCTTCCTTCCTTCCTTCCTTCCTTCCTTCCTTCCTTCCTTCCTTCCTTCCTTCCTTTCTTCCTTCTTGCCTCCTTCCCTGCCTTTCTCTTTTCATCCTTTCCTCTTCTCTCCCTTCCTTCTTTCCTCCCTCCCTGCCCTAATTTACTTTCTTACTTCCTTCTTTCCCTGTCTCATCCTCTCTCCCTTACTTCCTGAAATTTCAGCATTTGAGATACTGAGGAGGTTGACCAGGCCCACTGGTTTCATACACACATTTGAGCATTAATTTTCCTAGGGCAGTGTAAAACTACTAATGTCTCCCCAAACTTTAATATCCTTCAAAGTGGAGTGGCAGGTTTATAGTGAATGTTAAGAGAGCATATTTTGCATATTGTATACCTTTAGTCACTTATTAATAAATGGTTAGAAATATAATTTATTGTATATTTAATGTTTGAGAGCTGCCCAGCATCCTGGAATTTGTTCAGAGGGAAACATTCCCTCTCAAGTCTGAAAGCTAGTTGGAATTATTGTAATTTTTGAATCCTAAAGCTGATTTGGATTATGCTGCAGGATTCTTACACACAACACACACACACACACACACACACACACAATTACAAAGACACACCCACCCATACACTTATATACACATAGCAAGAAACAACTTGAGATAAATGAATAAGGATAATAAGGAAGAAACAAAAGGAGTAGCAGCAATGGCAGCAGGAAGAAACTATTTCAGTTCTGTCCAGCCTGCCCAGTGGAAACATAGGGACAACAGAAAAGAAAAAGTAAGAGTAGAGTCCAGTAGTGAATTAAAGAGTTTGAGATGGGACATTTGGCTACACAAAAATTTAGCTCTAGAGAGCAGAAGCTAAAGTTATTAATGACATTCATCTATTAACTTTTTTGTTCATACATTACCTATATTTTTCAAATCACCCTTTTACTTTCCAGAAAATTCACTCATGATAAAAAAAATTAAAAGAAAGAAGGGGGAGAAATTGAGCAAATCCATTAATATCTGATATAATGTACAATATTTCACACTTATAGGTCCCTCTCCCCCATACCTCTGCAAAGGGGTTGAGGGAACAGATAGATGACTTTCCATAGTTATTCCTTAAGGCTGTCTGGCTTGTTCCTTATAATTTTTGTTACATTTATATTTGATTGTTTTCTTGTTCTATTCTCATTTCTTAGTAGAGTGTGGAAGGTGTTAGCATTTGCTTATTTTGTAATAGTTCATGTAATTCTATGATTTTTAAAAATTTATTTAGTTTAATACACATTGCTTTTTGAATCATGTTGGGAGAGAAAAATTGGGACAAAGAGAAAAAAAGAAGTGAACATAGCATGTGTTGATTTACATTCAAACTCCAGAGTTCTTTTTCTGTATACAGATGGCATTTTCTATCCAAAGCCTATTGGGATTGCCTTGGATCACTGAACCATTGAGAAGAACTAAATATTTCACAGTTGATCATTGCACATTCTTGATGTTATTGTGTACAATGTATTCCTGATTCTACTTGTTTCACTCAGCATCAGTTTGTATAAATCTTTCCAGGCTGTTCTAAAATTAATTTGTTCATAATTTTTATAGAACAACAATATGCCATTTCCTTCATTTATCGCAACTTATTGCCATTTCCCAATAGATGGGCTTGTATTCATTTTCCAATTTTTTGCTACCACAAAAGGAGCTGCACATGTAGATACTTTTCCTTCCTTTATGATTTCCTTGGGATAAGACTTGTAGCAGCACTGAAGGATCAAAGGGTATCCATAGTTTGATAGCCCTTTGGGCACAGTTGCAGATTGCTCTCCAAAATGTCTGAAACATTTCACCAACAATGCATCAGTGTCTCAGTTTTCCCACATCCCTTCTAATATTTATCATTGTCTTTTCCTGTCATCTTAGTCAATTTGAGAGGTGTGAGGTGGTACCTCAGAATTATATTAATTTGCATTTCTCTAACTAATAGTGATTTAGATCTTTTATGAAATCTTCCAAGAAAAATTTAGAACATTTTTATATAACTATAGATTGCTTTAATTTATCATCTGAAAACTGTTCATATCTTTTGACCATTTATGAATTGGGAAATTCTTGTATTCTTATAAATTTGACATAGTTCTTTATATATTTTAAAAATGAGCCCTTTATCAGAAATACTGGCTGTAAATTTTTTTCTCAATTTTTTACTTTTCTTTTAATCTTTTTTTTGGTTTTGTTTGTGCAAAACCGTTTTAATTTAATATAATCAAAGTTGTTCATTTTGCCTTTATAAAGTTTTCTACTTCTTCTTTGGTCTTAAATTACTCCCTAATCCAAAAATCTGAAAAATAAATTATCCCTTTCTGTCCTAATTTGCTTATGGTATCACCCTTTATGTGATATGCCCAAATTATGTATCTATTTTGACCTTATTTTGGTATGGAGTGTGATCCATGCTTTTTTTTATTTTTTATAATCATCAGATTCACCCACAGTGATATTATATTACATTCTTGTATCAAACTTTTCTCCAGATTAAACACATCTCTTTTTTATTAAAGCTTTTTATTTGAAAAACATGCATGGCTAAATTTTCAACATTCAACATTGCAAAACTTTCTGTTACAAATTTTTCCCTCCTTCTCTGCACCCCCTCCTCTAGATGTCAAAAAGTCTAATACATGTTAATTATGTTAAAGTACTTGACAAATCAAATATATGTATACATAATTATAGTTATCTTGCTGTAAAAGAAAAATTGGATCAACAAGGAAAAAAAAACTAAGAAGGAAAACAAAATGCAAGTAAACATCAACAGAAAGCGTGAAAATGCTATTTTGTGGTCCATACTCAGATCCCACAGGCCTCTCCCTGGGTATAAATGGTTTTTTTCATTGTTGAATAATAGGAACTTGTTTGAAACATCTCATTGTTGAAGAGAACCATGTCCATCAGAATTGATCATCATATAGTCTTGTTGTTGCCATGTATAATAATGTCCTGATTCTGCTCATTTTACTTAGCATCAGTTCATGCAAGTCTCTCCAGGCCTCTCTGAAACCATCCTGCTGGTTGTTTCTTACATAATAATAATATTTCATGACATTGATATACAATAGTTTATTCAGCCATTCTCCAATTGATGGGCATACATTCATTTGCCAGTTTCTAGCTACTACAAAAAGGGCTGCCACAAACATTCTTGCACATGTATGTTCCTTTTCTTCCTTTAAGATCTTTTTGGGATATAGACCCCATAGAAACACTGCTGGGACAAAGGGTATACATAGTTGGATGCCTTTTTGAGCAGAGTTCCAAATTGCTCTCCAGAATTGTTGGATCTGTTGACAGTTTCACCAACAATGTATCAGTGTCCCAGTTTTCTCACATCCCCGCCAACATTCATCATTATCATTTCCTGTCATTTTGGCCAATCTGACATGTGTGTAGTGGTATCTCAGCGTTATCTTAATTTGCATTTCTCTGATCAATACTGATTTGGAGCACCTTTTCATATAACTAGAAATAGTTTTAATTTCATCATCTGAAAATTGTCTGTTCATATCCTTTGACCATTTATCAATTGGAGAGTGGCTTGAATTCCTATGAGTCAATTCTCTAATATATTTTAGAAATGATGCCTTTATCAGAACCCTTAAATCTAAAGATGATTTTACAATTTATTGCTTCCCTCCTAATCTTGTCTGTATTAGTTTTGTATGTACAGAAACTTTTTAACTTAATATAGTCAAAATTATCTATCGGGTGTTCAGTTAAGTATTCCAGTTCTTCTTTGGACACAAATTGCTTCCTTCTCCACAGGTCTGAGAGGTAAACTATCCTATGCTCTCTAATTTGCTTATAATATCACTCTTTATGTCTAAATCATGAACCCATTTAGATCTTATCTTGGTATGTGGTGTTAGGTGTGGGTCAAGCCCTAATTTCTTCCATACTAGTTTCCAATTTTACCATCAGTTTTTGGCGAATGGCGAGTACTTATCCCAGAAGCTGGAGTCTTGCTATAGATTGCTATAGTTATTGCCAGTTTGTTCTGTGATCCTATCCTATCCTATTCCACTGATTGACTACTCCATTTCTTAGCCAGTACCAAATGGTTTTTAGGACCACTGCTTTATAATATAGTTTTAGATCTGGTACAGCAAGGCCACCTTCATCAGCCTTTTTTTCATTAATTCCTTTGAAATTCTTGACCTTTTGTTCTTCCAAATGAACTTCGCTACTATTTTTTTCTAGATCTGGTCGTTTTTCTCATATTCGCTCAGGCTACCCATGAGCACTTAATGTTTTTCCAATTGACTATGTCTGATTTTATTTGTATGGAAAGTGGTTTGTAGTTTAGTTCACATAGTTTCTGACTTTTCCTTGGCAGATAGATTCCCAAATATTTTATACTATCATCCGTTATTTTGAATGGAATTTCTTTTTGTATCTCTTGCTACTGAACTTTGTTGGTAATATATAAAAATGCTGATGATTCATGTGGATTTATTTTGTATCCTGCAACTTTGCTAAAGTTGTGAATTGTTTCTAGTAGTTTTTTAGTTGAGTCTCTAGGGTTCTCTAGGTATACCATCATATCATCTGCAAAGAGTGATAATTTGGTTTCTTCATTACCTACTCTGATTCCTTTAATCTCTTTTTCTTATCTTACTGCTAAACCTAACATTTCTAATACAATATTGAATAGTAATGGTGACAGGGGGCAGCCTTGATTCACTCCTGATCTTATTGGGAATGGTTCTAGTTTGTCCCTATTACATATGATGTTTGCTGATGGTTTTAAATAGATGCTACTAATCATTTTAAGGAAAAGCCCATTTATTCCTATATTCTCTAGTGTTTTTAATAGGAATGGGTGTTGGATTTTATCAAATGCTTTTTCTGCCTTTATTAAGATAATCATATGATTTTTGTTAGTTTGGTTATTAATATAATTGATTATGCTGATAGTTTTCCTAATATTGAACCAGCCCTGCATTCTTGGTATAAATCCTACTTGGTCATAATGTATTATCCTGGGGATGACTTTCTGTAATCTCATTGCTAACATCTTATTTATGATTTTTGCATCAATATTCATTAGGGAAACTGGCCTATAGTTTTCTTTCTCTGTTTTCACCCTCCCTAGTTTGGCTATCAGCACCATATCTGTAGCATAAAAGGTATTTGGTAGTACACGTTCTTTCCCTATTTTTTAAAATAGTTTATATAGTATTGGAATTAATTGCTATTTGAATGTTTAGTAGAATTCATATGTAAATCCATCTGGCCTTGGAGATTTTTTCATAGGAAGTTGATTAATAGCTTGTGCTTTTTCTTTTCCTAAACTGGGGATATTTAAATAATTTATTTCCTCTTCTGTTAACCTGTGTAATCTATATTTTTGTAGATATTCCTACATTTCATTTAGATTATCAAATTTATTGGCATAAAGTTAGGCAAAGTAACTCCTAATTATTGCTCCAATTTCCTCTTCATTGGTGGAAAGTCCTCCTTTTTCATTTTTGAGACTAACAATTTGATTTTCCTCTTTCCTTTTTCTAATTAAACTAACTAGAGGCTTATCAATTTTGTTGGTTTTTTCATAAAACCAACTCTTAGTTTTATTTATTACTTTAATAGTTTTCTTATTTTCAGTTTTATTAATCTCCCCTTTTATTTTCAGAATTTCCAATTTGGTATTTAATTGAGGGTTTTTAATTTGTTCTTTTTTTCTAGCTTTTTAAATTGTAAGGCCAATTCATTGATCTTCTCTTTCTATTTTTTTTGCAAGTAAGCATCTAGAGATATAAAATTATCTCTTATAACTGCTTTGACCATATCCCAAATTTTGGTATGTTGCCTCATTATTGCCACTCTCCTTGATGAAAATATTGATTGTGTCTATTATTTGCTATTTCACCCATTCATTTTTTAGGATAATCTAGATTATTTAATTTCCAATTAACTTGTGGTCTATTTTCTCCTATCCTTATATGCATGTGATTTTTATTGCATCATAATCTGAAAAAAGATGCATTTACTATTTCTGCCTTTCTGCATTTGATTTTGAGGTTTTTATGCCCTAACATATGGTCAATTTTTGTATAGTTCCATGAACCACTGAGAAAAAGTAAACTCCCTTCTGTCTCCATTCAATTGTCTCCAAATATCTATCATACCTAACTTTTCTAACATTTTGTTTACTTCCCTTACTTCTTTCTTATTTGTTTTGTGGTTTGATTTATCTAATTCTGAGAGAGCAAGGTTGATATCCCCCACTAGTATAGCTTTGCTGCCTATTTCTCCTTGCATCTCTCTTAACTTCTCTAGGAATTTGGATGCTCTACCACTTGGTGCATACATGTTAAGAATTGTTACCACTTCATTATCTATTGTACCCTTTGGTTAAATATAGTTTCCTTCCTTATCTCTTTTAATTAGATCTATTTTTGTTTTTACTTAATCTGAGATCGTGATTGCTACCCCTGCTTTTTTTGTGCACCTGAAGCATGATGCATTCTGCTCTAGCCCTTTACCTTCACTCTGTATCTATCTCTATGCTTTAGATGTGTTTCTTGTAAACATATTGTTGGATTCTGGCTTTTAATCCAGTCTACTATCCACTTCCATTTTATGGGAGAGTTCATCCCATTCACATTCACAATTAAAATAACTAATTCTCTATTTCCTGCCATCTTATTTACCCAAAGTTATCTTTTTCTCTTTCCTTTCCCATTTCTCCCTTCCTCCTTCCCCAGTATTTTGCTTTTGATGACCCCCTCCCACAAACAATCCTCCCCCCTTTAAAGCCCCTCCCCCTTTTTTACTCCTTTCCCCTGATTCTTCTATTTTCCCTTCTATTAGTCTATACCTTTCTTTTCCTCCTTTCCCTCCCACTTTCCTCTAAGGAGGGACAAGTTTCTCTGTGAAACCTGAATGTGTCTGATATGCTCTTTTAGAGCCCAATCTGATGAGAGTAAGATTCACACAATGCTTATCCCCCTATCTTCTTTCCCTCAATTTTATTAGGTTTTCTTTGCCTCTTCATGAGATTTTACCTAATTTTTCCTCCTTTTTTTACCTTATTTTAACTCCTTTACCCTCTTTTTCCAGAATGATAACCCTTCCACCTCTAGTTCTTTTTTCATATTATCAGAGTAAAATCAAATTATATTCCCATTCTTGAAGTATACCCATAGTAGAAATATAGTTCTCAAGAGTTCTTTCCTTTTGAAATAGGGCTAGTGGTCAGAGGTGTGGTTATTCCAGGACGTCTGGATACACAGTCCTGGGCTTTTTTCACCTGGGTCTAAAAGAAGGGATTGGTTGTGGAAGCAGTCATCTGGCATATGCTATCCTATGTCTTTCCCTCAGGATGCCTTACTGCTTCATCCTGGCTTGCCTGTTCCACTGGTGACCAGGGATAATGGTATAGAGAGTGATCCCCTTTTCCACACAGGTTGCTCCTCTCAGTTGTGTTATCTTTCTCCCAAGGTCTCCGGAGTTTCCCTGATACCCATCAAATCTTCCTTAGCGATCAAAATTGAGTCCAGAGAACAAGTTAACTCTTTCTGAGAAATGAAATTGTTCTTTCAGAAAGTCGAGTTTACCAAATGTACTACTGTTACTGTAATATCTATAAATCAAACACCTAATTAGTTTAATGTTAACCCCATTTCCTCCCATACCCTACTTACCTTTACTACGTACCAGTTTTGTGATGTTTTAAAACCTGAATTGAGAAAGCATTCACTTGCACTAAAGTGTTCCAGTGGTTAATCAAGATACAAAGGTTACTCTGGGTCTCCAAGCCTCTACCACTGGAGTACAAGCTGTGGCAAGACATTCTAAGTTGGATAGGATCCAAGTACAGCCCCAGGGACAGGCCTCTGTCTGAAGGCCAACACAGCTAAATAGGAAGAGATTCTTCACCAGAAAGTTGCCCCACTCTTTTTTTTTTTTTAAATCAAAGCTAATCATGAATACAAAACTGCGAAGTTTTGTGAGGCAGTGGAGGGAATGAATATACACAAAGAAAAAAAATTTCCTGTTCCCCCCCCCATAAAAACCATTTTTATTTTTCTTTTGTTTTTATATCAACTAAATATTCCTCTATATCATCTCCCTCCCACATAACAAAATTTTTAAGAATTTGTTTTAGAAATCAGCAAAACAAATCAATATATTTTTGAAATATGAAAATTCATGTAGTGAAAATTTTTGATATTCTTAACACATCAAAAGAAGCATTATCTATGGCCTACATCTATTCAGGTAGGCAGCATAATACTCCAATGAATATGACTTTGAACTCTTCTTTTAGGCACTCAAGTGCCCTATGCTAACTTACCAATCTAGGGTTTAAGGATTTCACAAAACTTCATCTAAATCACTTACCTCTTTTATTATATGTTTATTATTAATATATATTATATTATATATAATTATATCTTTTATTATATATTATATGTTGTTATATAATATACATATTATATCATATGTATATATATTAATAATTATATAATAAATATAATGTATTGTATTGTATTTGTATTGTAATTGTATTGTTATTGTATTGTAATTGTATTGTATTGTAATTGTATTGTAATTGTAATTGTATTGTTATTGTATTGTATTGTATTGTATTGTATTGTATTGTATTGTATTGTA
>JAJPUD010022909.1:0-12072 GCA_023553655.1 Myrmecobius fasciatus | reverse complement strand
TTCTTTCTCTGTTTTCACCCTACCTGGTTTAGCTATCAGCACCATATTGGTCTCATAGAAGGATTCTGGCAGTATACCTTCTGTCCCTATTTTCTCAAATAGTTTGTGTAGTATTGGAATTAATTGTTCTTTGAATGTTTGGTAGAATTCACATGTAAATCCATCTGTCCCTGGAGATTTTTTCTTAGGGAGTTGGTTAATAGCTTCTTCTATTTCTTTTTCTGATATGGGGCTATTTAAATAATTTATATCCTCTTCTGTTAACCTGGGCAATCTATATTTTTGTAGATATTCCTCCATTTCATTTAGATTATCAAACTTACTGTTATAAAGTTGGGCAAAGTAACTCCTAATTATTGCTCTGATTTCCTCTTCATTGGAGGAAAGTTCTCCCTTATCATTCTTGAGACTAACAATTTGATTTTCTTCTTTCCTTTTTCTTATCAAATTAACTAAAGGCTTATCTATTTTGTTGGTTTTTTCATAGAACCAACTCTTAGTTTTATTTATTAACTCAATAGTTTTCTTATTTTCAATTTTATTAATTTCTCCTTTTACCTTTAGAATTTCCAATTTGGTATTTAATTGAGGGTTTTTAATTTGTTCTTTTTCTAATTTTTTTAATAATAAGCCCAATTCATTGATCTTTTCTTTCTCTATTTTATGCAAGTAAGCATTTAGAGATATAAAATTGCCCCTTATAACCACTGTAGCCGTATCCCACAAATTTTGGTATGTTGTCTCCTTATTGTCATTCTCCTGGATGAAATTATTGATTGTGTCTATGATTTGCTCTTTCACCCATTCATTCTTCAGGATTAGATTATTTAATTTCCAATTAACTTTTGGTTTATTTTCTCCTGGCCTTATATTGCATGTGATTTTTATTGCATCATGATCTGAAAAGGATGCATTTACTATTTCTGCCTTTCTGCATTTGATTTTGAGGTTTTTATGCCCTAACACATGGTCAGTTTTTGTATAGGTTCCATGGACTGCTGAGAAAAAAGTAAACTCCCTATTGTCTCCATTCAACTTTCTCCATAGATCTATCATACCTAGCTTTTCTAACAATTGGTTTATCTCCCTAGTTTCTTTCTTGTTTATTTTGTAGTTTGATTTATCTAATTCTGAGAGAGCAAGGTTGAGATCCCCCACTAGTATCATTTGGCTGTCTATTTCTTCTTGCATCTCTCTTAATTTCTCCCCTAGGAATTTGTGTGCTATTGCACTTGGTGCATATATATTTCGTATAGATATTGCTACATTATCTATGGTACCCTTTAATAAAATATAGTTTCCTTCCTTATCTCTTTTGATTAGATCTATCTTGGTTTTTACTTGATCTGAGATAAGGATTGCTACCCCTGCTTTTTTTTTGTTCACCTGAAGCATAATAGGTCCTGCTCCAGCCTTTTACCTTCATCCTATATGTGTCACTATGTTTTAGATGTGTTTCTTGTAGACAACATATTGTGGGATTCTGGTTTTTAATCCAGTCTGATATCCGCTTCCGCTTTATGGGAGAGTTCATCCCATTCACATTCACAGATAGAATAACTAATTCTTTATTTCCTGCCATCTTATTTACCCAAGTTATGTTTTCCCCTTTCCTTTCCCCTTTCTCCCTTCCCCCCACCTCAGTACTTTGCTTTTGATGACCCTCTCCCCCAAACAACACTCCACCCTTTAGATCCCTTCCCCCTGTTTTTACTCCTTTCCCCTGATTCTTCTATTTTCCCTTCTATTAGTTTATCCCTTTCTTTTCCTCCTTTCCCTCCCCCTTCCCTCTAGCAACAGACAAGTTTCTATGTGAAATCAAATGTCTGATATACACTTTTAGAGCCCAACCTGATGACACAATGCTCAACTCCCTCTCCATTATATTAGGTTTTCTTTGCCTCTTCAAGAGATTTTACCTTGTTTTTACCTCATTTTTTTTAGATCTTATTTTACCACTTTTTCCCTCTTTTCCCCTGTATGACAACCTTTCCCCCTCTAATTCTCTTTTTCATATTATCTAAGTAATATCTAGTTAATTATACCCCCAAACTTTAAGCATCCCCCTAGTACAAATAAAGTTATCAAGAGTCCTTTCCTTTTTACCTTTTTATGCATCTCTTGAGTTCTGTGTTTGGATGTCGAATTTCTTGTTCAGATCTGGTCTTTTCATTAGAAATAGGTGAAATTCACCTATATCATTGAATGACCATCTTCTTCCCTGGAGGATAATGCTCATTCTAGCTGGATAGCTTATTCTTGGCTGTAATCCAAGTTCCTTTGCCCTTCGGAATATCTGGTTCCAGGCCCTTTGATCCTTCAATGTGGAGGCTGACAGATCCTGTGTGATTCTAATTATTGAACCTTGGTATTTGAATTGTTTCTTTCTAGCTGCTAGCAGAATCTTTTCCTTGGTGCTATAGTCCTGAAATTTAGCCACGATATTCCTTGGGGTTTTAATTTTGGGGTCTCTTTCCGGAGGTGATCGGTGAATTCTTTCAATGGTGATTTTGCCCTTTGATTCTACAATCTCAGGGCAGTTTTCTTTCAGGATTTCCTGGAAGATAGTGTTTAGATTCTTTTTTTCATCATGGCTTTCAGGAAGTCCAATAATCCTTAGATTAATCTATTTTCCAAGTCAGTTGTTTTTCCTAGGAGATATTTCATATTTTCTTCTAATTTTTCATTTTTTTGTTTTTGTTTGACTGATTCTTGAAGTCTTATTGAGTCATTCACTTGCATTTGTTCAATTCTTATTTTTAAAGTGTTGTTTTCTTCAGTTACCTTTTTAAGCTCCATTTGTAACTGGCCAATTGAATTTTTTTGTTCATTGCACTCTTTTTCCACTTCACTAATTTTATTTTTCAATAGATTGGTGTCTTTTTCATATCTCTTTTGCAGGGCATCATATCCTTCTTGCAAGATACTGTATCCTTCTTGCACTAATTTCAATTTATTTTCCCATTTATCCTCCAGTTCTTTTATTAGGTTCTTTAAGCAATCTTCCAGAAAGGCCTTTTGAGACTGGGACCAGTGATGGTTCTTGCTGATTCCCTCTGGAGTTATGTCTAAAGGAACCTCTGGCTCTGGGGTCTTCTCCTCTTTCTCTTTGTAAAAGCTGTCTATTGTGAGAGCTCTCTTTTGTCTCTTCATTTTTTTTTTTTTTTTTAGACAGCGTGAATATCTCTTTAAGGTAGGGGGAAAAAAAAAAACGGCTGAAAAGGCTGGCTGACGATTTTGCCCTGAGGCGCTTCGGCGAATTAATTTAAGGTGCTGGGCCGGTGGGGGCTAGGACTAAGCCCGAATTACTCCTTAAACAAGGCAAGTTTGCCAGAACACCTGCCCCCAATCAGGGCAGAGTGTCCGGAGTGCCTCAGATAAACTCCAGGTGTTTGGAATTTGGAGTTTGGAGTTTGGAGTTTTTTTGCCCGTCTGAGCTGAGCTGAGCTGAGTCCCACCCTCACTCACTTCCGGCCTCCACCAGAGTTCTCTGACACCAAAGTCCTCTGTTTATCCCTCTGTCCGAGCTAGACAAACCTGATGTGAAGTTTTTCAGAGATATCTGCAAGCAGTATCCAAATATTTCCTGATTCGTTGACTTGAAGATCAGTTCAGAGGCTTATTTTATTGTTGATTTGAGAGAAGTTTGGAGGAGGA
Source organism: Myrmecobius fasciatus (assembly GCA_023553655.1). Lineage (NCBI taxonomy): Eukaryota > Metazoa > Chordata > Mammalia > Dasyuromorphia > Myrmecobiidae > Myrmecobius > Myrmecobius fasciatus. The sequence continues at coordinate 8,415 of JAJPUD010022909.1, read as the reverse complement.
AGCAGAGAGTCACCCTTTCACTCCACCATCTTGGCTCCGCCCCCCAAGAATACTTTCTAATGAAAAGGTACAAGGGCAATATTTGCTATTCCTGTCTCCTGTGTCCTGTGTCCTGTGTCCCCTACTGCAGCCCTGTATTAATCACAGGGAATAATTGAATGTGTTCATCTCCCCCACCAATTTCCTGTCACTCTTATGCCATATACAACAATGGTAGCATATCTTATGAATAAATTAAACAAACAACATTTCCAACTCACTAGCTCTTTCTTGTTAATTATACATCAACTATATAGAGAATCTCAATTAATATCCTTAATATCTCAGAATGAAGAGTGGCAAAGTTTTATTTCTATTTACAGTGGTAAAAGAGAGAATCACAGACCTTGCATAAAATTACTCACCTTTTGTGAAAAATATCAATGGATATTCTCAAAGATAATAAATAATTATCCTATTGATTCTGCACTTATTTCATTTACCAATGGCTCTGGTTCAGGGAAAACAGGATACTATACAGATAAGAAATATAATAATGTCATACAAACTCATTACAAGTCAGCACAAAAGGCTGCAATCTCAGCAATAATCCTCATCCTTAAAGATGTTACACAACCCCTCAATACCCTTTCAGACAGTATGAAGTGTTTGTCAGTTTCCATTATTTAAAGAAATTCTGAGAATAGTAGTCTATGCCTTTGTCCCTTTGAACAAATATGGTTAATAAATGAACATATTTTTGCTAAAGACAATATATTATTTGGAATTTTTACATATTGCTAAAATATGAGTTTTTGATTATTTATTATTGAGTATCTTAAAGCAAAATTATTTGTGTAATGTTGAACTTAAAACAATCTACTCAGATATTAAAATAAGCTGTGACTTTTCAGGGATGAATCTCATATCATTATGTCAGTATTATCAGTATAAGATTATAGTCGAAACTTATTTAGAATATGTGATCCTTGAAAGCTAAACTTTAATTAATGAAACTTGCTATTTAAGATGAAATTTCTTAGAAACTGATTGAAACTGATATTGTTTGGAGTTTTGAATTCAGGTATGATTGATTGTCTGATGGATAATCAAGTCAGTAATCCACAATCCAAGAGAATTAAGCCACAAATTACTCAGAAGAATGTAATTCTGAACTATTAGAGGTGGAGTTTTCTATCTGGATAAGAGTTGGAAGGACAATCTTGACCTCTGCTTAAAATGGGATCCTTCTGACTCAGTTTCCCCATTGTGTTCCTTTAAATAAGAACCCACCTGATTATTCCTAAGTCTGGCTATGAGGTAGAATTGTTACTGCATGATTTGTTGTATGTGCTCTCAGGCTGAAGCCTGAAAAATCAGTTTTAATGCTATTATAATCATGTCCTTGTTTTTCTCTTATGGAAAATTTCTATAATTTGAGCAAGTGGTCAATAGAAGTTATGAGTACAATTCAAGTATGTCAGATCTTGTAGTTTTCAATCTGAAAATATGTGGTAATTATATTTTAAATAATTAAGTAAGTGAATATTTTGACTTAGTCATCTATTTATTGCTTAGATGGATATGTCTATGAAATAAGGTCCTTAAATTTTCAAAATAATGTAAGAATAATTTATAAAGCTGTCTTTTGTTCATGTCACAATAGACCCTTATTCTTTCTTTACTTTTGCCTCATTATAGACAAGTGAGGCTGTCAAACATGTTATTAATCATTTCTTTTTACCCTTATGGATATTCCTAAACAGATAAAAACAAACAATGCCTCTGTCTATACTAGTAAGGTTTTTTTAGTGAATTTTGTTCTACTTATTATATACAATTGATTACCAGAACTCAATATAACCCTACTTTACCAGTGGGTCTTGCAAATGTTCTTGTAGAGCATCATAATAGGGACATAAAAATCACACTTGATAAACATAAAGGAGGAATATACACCACTACCCCACAAAGAACTATCAAAAATTTAATAACCTTAAACTTTTTGAAAATGGATAAAGATAGCCATACCTCAGCAGAAAAACCCTTTTCAGAAGAATAAAGGCTGGCAGCCCAAATAATGTAGAAAAGATCCATTAACAGGAAAATGGGAAGGTCCCGATCTATTATTAATGTGGGAAAGAAAGTTTGCTTATGTCTTTACAGAATCATATACATGATCAGTGTGGATACCTGAGCAAAATATCAGAGTATGTACAACAGCTGATCACCTAACTTCAGAACATGAGACTTCAAGGAAAATGAAGAAAACTCAGTAGGGCAACATGAAAGATAAAGATCCCTACATGGGGACAGATTAAGGCTCTATCTCAGAGAACAAGTGATGTTGTCACGGCTCAAGGACATTCCAACAAACCTGAATTCATGTTCACCCACCCAGATATGTGAAGGAAGAGGAGAAATGTATTCAACATATTTTCCTTTTCCTCCTTGGTTATGACTTGGGACATATATGGATAACATAAATATTATATAGCATTACCACAAGCTTTCCTTGTAGCTAATTACAATGGTGGTTGTGAAAATGTAAAAAATTGCCTCAATCTTAACATTAGGAGTCACTTAAAATCAATGTAATGTTACTCAGGTAAATTGTATAGTTAATATATTGATATAACTGCTAGATATGTCTTAATTGTAGAACAACCTCCCTTTGTAATATTTCCCAAACCGTTTCCCATCTCTGATTTCAATCAGCAGGAGAACATTCATTGCACATAATTGCTGAAACAGTAGAATGATCAAAAATATTTATAGGCCTGTTGATAACCAAGATTATTCTTGCTTCTTTAATAATTTCAGCCACTACATCTGCTATAGCATTGCAGTATGAAATCCAGACAGCTATGTTCATTGACAAGCTAGCAGGAACATTGCTCTGGCATTCCAGATACAAGAAAATATTGATAAAGATTTTTATAACAAATTAAATTTGTTAGAACAATCAGAACTCTTTTTAGGAAATGAGCTAGAAGTGTTGAAAACAATACTATGAATGAGATGTGATTATCAATGTTTATTTATCTGTTACACCTTTAATATACCACTGAACCTGACATTACATGGGGAATGATCCATGCATGATTTTTAGGCTTTGTTTCTAACTCTAATGATTCCAATGTTACTTTAAATATCAATACTTTACATGTAATCACTTCTGGTATTGAAAAAATTCTCATGCCTAGAATTTAGCACACTGTAATTGATACTTTGCACAAACTTCATCCTTTATAAAAATCAATTTCTTACACTCTTTCATGACATACCATATATCTGCATGTAATTAAAAAATAAAGAAAGGGGAGAAGTCCTTTGGCAGACCAAAGCAAGTCGAGGTCACTTGGAGGATTTTAAGGGATTTGGCAAGGCTAGTTCACAGCCCATATCTGAGCTCCTTCAGATTAGTTAATGAAAATATAACAGTCGACATGACCTGAGCATCTTTTTTTTTTTTTTTTTTTTTTTTTTTTTTTTTTTTTTTGCTGAGACAGTTCAGGTGAAGTGGCTTACCGGTCATAGCTAGGAAGTGTGAGGTATCTGAGACCAGATTTGAACTCAGGTCCTCCTGATTTTAGGGCTGGTGCTCTATCCATTGTGTCATCTAGTTGCCACCTGACCAGAGCATTTCAAAAATGAAAACAAATAACAGGATGAGCCTTCACTAATAGAATAAGGAAATGCCACATCCTTGGCTATACTTTGTGATTTTCTGGCATTTGTGTAATATATAACTGAGAAAAATATGGTTATGGTAGGGTATAAAAGGAAATTATAAGATGTAGGCTTGAACTCATCTGACACCACATTCATTTCACTCATTGCTTCATCCAACACTCATGCCAATTGCTGGCAAGCATCTGTCCCAGTAAAAGTTCTCCCAGGAATACTGTCAAGAATTGGAACAGGAAATAGAATCTGATTTGGAAACTTTCCAAACAAAAGTCAGGAAATAGTGTTACATTTCAAGGAAAGGGGTCAACATCAGGAACTAGTTTAGAGCAAAGAATAAAAAGAACAAATCTATTTATGCTTTGAACAGAGTCAGAAGCAGAACTAATCAAATTAAAATCTAATTCACAATTTGGAATTAGAACCAAGAAAGTTAAGCCATATAGGTCAGAAAACTTAAATAGCACAGGAGTAGACATATGCATGTATGTGTGTACATATACGTACACATATGTATATCTATCTTTCTATCTATCTATTTGAGGGCAACTGACAGGCTTCAAAGACATCATTAAGGGAGGAGAATGCCTGCCTCATGCATGTGAAGATTTCTCTTAGTGAAATTGGCAGACAGGAACAATTTGTTTTAATGGCCGCAAAAGCTACTGAAGCTACTGAAGCTACACAGGCATGTGGATCAGACAATGAAGACAATAAGGTCATCCATTGAACTCCAGACCATCGCCATCCACCCTCACTTTGATTTTGTCACTGGAATTCTCTGACTGGAAGAGAAAATAAGAAGGGGGGCTTTGTACAACTCTGCTTCATTTGAACCCAATTCATACACAAATAAAGACATCACCCCATGTTGGCATTGGTCCTCTTTGAAACAAAGGACAAAGAACAATATGTATATACAGATCCATCCATCCATATACATTTAAGATTCCAATCATTTGTATATGTGTGCTGTATATATATTCAAAGGTTCAGAAAAAAACTAATATATATACATATATAATACATATAATTTTAACATTGTTAACATACATGTGTTTGTATACATTTTTGTCCTAGGCTTATCATTTAATTGTAAATTATATAACTATTTTATAAACAGAGATAATTTTTAAAAATCTCCAAGTCAACATTTGGTACTATAATACAAATACTTAAAACAATGATTATTTACTTAGAAAATTAACATCCCAGTTAGCAAATATTGTGCTAAAAATGGAAAATCTTTGAGGAAGTCACAAATAACTTGAACAATTATAAAAGTTTACTATATTGATTTGCCCTTGGTGTATATACCTGATCTTGTAGCAGTACTGAGGTCGGGAAAGAATGTTCTACAATTTTTGCATCTTATCAAGAAAAGGAAAAAAAATACAAGGACAAATTAAGTTATTGCACTGATGCTTAGGCAACTCATCAAATGTTGCTCATAAGCTTAATTACCAAGTGGAAACATTGAAAGCTTATAAAATGATTGCTTGCTTGTTTGCTTGATTTTTGTAAGAGCACTCTGCTTAGGAGGAGATTTAGTATGTGGAAATCAATTAATAAATCAATAAGCATTTATTAAGCACCTTCAAAGGTTCCTTAGAAGGTGTCCCTCCTCCCAGAATGTCATCCCCTATACAAAAAAAGATCCAATAAAATGAAACAACATCCTGAAAATGTTAAATACTAATTTAATGTTAAAACATTAAATGCAATGTTGCACACTCGTAATTACCCACCTCTGCAAAAAATCAGTTATTTTCTCATTTCTTCTTCAAGGCCAAGCTGGTCATAATTTCATAGCATTTAGTGTAGGTAGACTTTTGTGGTTCTTTCTATTTTCTTTTTTGTGGTCTCCATGTATATTGTTTTCCTGCTTTTACCTTGATTCAATTTATGTATATCTTCGTATCTCTGTATTTCTCATATTCAGTTTCTAAGGGACTAGTTGGTATAGTACATAGAGCATTGGGCTTGGAATCTTCCTGATTTCAAATCCAACCTCAAACACTTACTATCTGTGTAATCCTGGGCAAATAGATTAATCCTGTTTGTCTTAATTTTCTCATCAGTATAAAAACCTGGAGAATGAAATGGCAAAGCATTCTAGTATTTTTCCCAGGAAAATCTAAAGGAGGTCACAAAGAGTGGAATATATCTAAAATGAATGAAGAACAAATGAGCCAGGTATTTTGAGGATACCAAGACAATAGTAAAATTATCCCTGCCCTCAAAGCAGTTTAGGTTTTATTGGATAACATAATATGTATATCCATATGAGCATATACAGGATATATTAAAAATAAATACAAAGTTATTCAATAGATGTATTAGCAGCCAGAGTGATTAGAAAAAGACTCAAATAGAAAGGAGATCAGTGGATAGAGTGCTGTGTCTCACCTTAGAAAGACTCATCTTTCTGAGTTCAAATATAGTCACAAGGAGTTGGACATTACTGAAACAACTGAACCTGGGCATTGTAATAGTAGTAGCTAGCATCTACACAATTCACTAAGGCTTACAAAGATCCATGTATGTATACACACAGAAACACACACACACACACACACACACACACACACACAAAGTAATTAATTACTGAACAAGGTAATTTGGAAGACAGGACCTAGCTTTTAGAGCAGTTAAGAAAGGTTACATAGAGGCTACATCTTTAAAGAAGTCATAAGATTAGATCTGTGCTTAAGAAAAATTACTTTAGCAACAGTTTATGGAATAGACCAGAGTAATGAGACCTTTGAGGCAGGGAGAATAATTAGGAGAATATAGTAATCATCTAAGTTAAAGGCTATAAGGGTCTCAACTGAAGTGGCAGCTATGTGAGTGAAGAAAATGGACTGGATACAAAAGATGTTAAAAATCAGCAAGATTGGAAAATGTGGGGAAAAGGAGTTGTGCACAGTTCTGAGATGGCAAATCCCAGACATTAAATGACAGTGTATTCCACAAAAAAATAAGGAAGTATAGAAGAAAGGAAGTTTTTTTTGGGGGGAGGGGAAGAACACCTAGTTTGAAATATCTAATAGACAAGTGATACCAGTGATACAGGGCTAAATCTCAGGAGAGAGATTGGGACTGGATATATGGATAAAAATCTCATCTGCACATCAATAATAATTACAATGTTGGGTGTTGCTTAGGTTACTAAGACAGGGAATACAAAGAGAGAAGAAAAGAAGGCCTAGGAATTAAAAAAAACACACCTATAGTTAGAGGCATGCTCTGAATGATGAAGGTACAAAACAGAAGAACATGAAAAAGAACAATCAGAGAAGTATGAGGAGATCTAGGAAATTGGTGTCATGGAAAAACAAAGACTATCTGAATGAAAGAGTGGTTTCATCCACATTTCAACCACAATAAACAAATGAGAATTAATCTGATAATAATGCTTATACACCAAGGAATGGTGGAATTAAAGACGAAGGTAGTCCAGAAATCATCTAAGCCAATCTCTTCATTTTATTATTTAAAAAATTAAGGCTGGAAAACTGACTTGCCCGAGGTCTTATAGATAATAGGAAGCAGAACAGATTTTTTTGGACTCCAAATCATAAAGTATCATAGAAAATAAGATTTATCATAAGAGTTCAGAGCCATATGATGGAGAATGCCAAATAATACTTATATAATTTCATTTTTAAGTTTGCTTTAGAAGAACTGAGTTTTCAGATGTTTAACTGCAGTTTTCTTTCTTAGCCATTTCCAAATATATATAGCCATGTTTCAAAATATTTGGTAACTTATTTGATGCTGCCTAAGAAAGAGTAACTGATCTGTAGAATAGGTTAGGGTCACAGAATGAAATAGTCAATGATTATAATAATCTAGTGTTTGACAAACCCAAAGGCCCCAGCTTTTAGGATAAGAAATCACTATTTGACAAAAACTGCTGGGAAAATTGGAAATTGGTATGGCAGAAACTAAACATTGACCCCACACCTAACACCAAATATTAAGATAAGCTATAAATTAGGTTCATGATTTATACATAAAGAGTGATATTATAAGTTAGTTAGAAGAACAAAAGATAGTTTACCTTTCAGCTCTGAGGAGAAGGAGGGGATTTGTGGTCAAAGAATAACTCAAACACATTACTGAATACATAATGAATAATTAATGTAAAGTTTAAAAGTTTTTATACAAACAAAACCAATGCAGACAAGATTAGAAGGGAAGCAATAAATTGGGAAAAAAATTTTTATTCAAGTATTCTGATAAAGACCTAATTTCTAAACTATATAAAGACTGACTCAAATTTGTAAGAATTTAAACCATTCTCCAAATGATAAATGGTCAAAGGATATGAACAGACAATTTTCAGATGAAGAAATTGAAACCATTTCTAGTCATATGAAAAGGTGCTCTAAATCACTATTGATCAGAAAAATGCAAATTAAGACAACTCTGAGATACCACTATACACCTCTTAGCTTGGCTAAAATGGCAGGGAATGATAGTGATGAATGTTGGAGGGGATGTAGGAAAACTTGGACACTAATACATTGTTGGTGGAATTGTGAATAGATCCAGCCATTCTGGAGAGCAATTTGGAACTGTGCTCAAAGGGCTATCAAACTGTGCATTCCCTTTGATCCAGCAATGTGTCTACTGGGATTGTATCCTTAAAGAAATCATAAAGGCGGGAAAGGCATCTACAATGTAAAAAAATTTTTGTGGCAGCCTTTTTTATAAAGGCAAGAAACTGGAAACTGAATG
>JAJPUD010022908.1:0-12073 GCA_023553655.1 Myrmecobius fasciatus | reverse complement strand
TTCTTTCTCTGTTTTCACCCTACCTGGTTTAGCTATCAGCACCATATTGGTCTCATAGAAGGATTCTGGCAGTATACCTTCTGTCCCTATTTTCTCAAATAGTTTGTGTAGTATTGGAATTAATTGTTCTTTGAATGTTTGGTAGAATTCACATGTAAATCCATCTGTCCCTGGAGATTTTTTCTTAGGGAGTTGGTTAATAGCTTCTTCTATTTCTTTTTCTGATATGGGGCTATTTAAATAATTTATATCCTCTTCTGTTAACCTGGGCAATCTATATTTTTGTAGATATTCCTCCATTTCATTTAGATTATCAAACTTACTGTTATAAAGTTGGGCAAAGTAACTCCTAATTATTGCTCTGATTTCCTCTTCATTGGAGGAAAGTTCTCCCTTATCATTCTTGAGACTAACAATTTGATTTTCTTCTTTCCTTTTTCTTATCAAATTAACTAAAGGCTTATCTATTTTGTTGGTTTTTTCATAGAACCAACTCTTAGTTTTATTTATTAACTCAATAGTTTTCTTATTTTCAATTTTATTAATTTCTCCTTTTACCTTTAGAATTTCCAATTTGGTATTTAATTGAGGGTTTTTAATTTGTTCTTTTTCTAATTTTTTTAATAATAAGCCCAATTCATTGATCTTTTCTTTCTCTATTTTATGCAAGTAAGCATTTAGAGATATAAAATTGCCCCTTATAACCGCTGTAGCCGTATCCCACAAATTTTGGTATGTTGTCTCCTTATTGTCATTCTCCTGGATGAAATTATTGATTGTGTCTATGATTTGCTCTTTCACCCATTCATTCTTCAGGATTAGATTATTTAATTTCCAATTAACTTTTGGTTTATTTTCTCCTGGCCTTATATTGCATGTGATTTTTATTGCATCATGATCTGAAAAGGATGCATTTACTATTTCTGCCTTTCTGCATTTGATTTTGAGGTTTTTATGCCCTAACACATGGTCAGTTTTTGTATAGGTTCCATGGACTGCTGAGAAAAAAGTAAACTCCCTATTGTCTCCATTCAACTTTCTCCATAGATCTATCATACCTAGCTTTTCTAACAATTGGTTTATCTCCCTAGTTTCTTTCTTGTTTATTTTGTAGTTTGATTTATCTAATTCTGAGAGAGCAAGGTTGAGATCCCCCACTAGTATCATTTGGCTGTCTATTTCTTCTTGCATCTCTCTTAATTTCTCCCCTAGGAATTTGTGTGCTATTGCACTTGGTGCATATATATTTCGTATAGATATTGCTACATTATCTATGGTACCCTTTAATAAAATATAGTTTCCTTCCTTATCTCTTTTGATTAGATCTATCTTGGTTTTTACTTGATCTGAGATAAGGATTGCTACCCCTGCTTTTTTTTTGTTCACCTGAAGCATAATAGGTCCTGCTCCAGCCTTTTACCTTCATCCTATATGTGTCACTATGTTTTAGATGTGTTTCTTGTAGACAACATATTGTGGGATTCTGGTTTTTAATCCAGTCTGATATCCGCTTCCGCTTTATGGGAGAGTTCATCCCATTCACATTCACAGATAGAATAACTAATTCTTTATTTCCTGCCATCTTATTTACCCAAGTTATGTTTTCCCCTTTCCTTTCCCCTTTCTCCCTTCCCCCCACCTCAGTACTTTGCTTTTGATGACCCTCTCCCCCAAACAACACTCCACCCTTTAGATCCCTTCCCCCTGTTTTTACTCCTTTCCCCTGATTCTTCTATTTTCCCTTCTATTAGTTTATCCCTTTCTTTTCCTCCTTTCCCTCCCCCTTCCCTCTAGCAACAGACAAGTTTCTATGTGAAATCAAATGTCTGATATACACTTTTAGAGCCCAACCTGATGACACAATGCTCAACTCCCTCTCCATTATATTAGGTTTTCTTTGCCTCTTCAAGAGATTTTACCTTGTTTTTACCTCATTTTTTTTTAGATCTTATTTTACCACTTTTTCCCTCTTTTCCCCTGTATGACAACCTTTCCCCCTCTAATTCTCTTTTTCATATTATCTAAGTAATATCTAGTTAATTATACCCCCAAACTTTAAGCATCCCCCTAGTACAAATAAAGTTATCAAGAGTCCTTTCCTTTTTACCTTTTTATGCATCTCTTGAGTTCTGTGTTTGGATGTCGAATTTCTTGTTCAGATCTGGTCTTTTCATTAGAAATAGGTGAAATTCACCTATATCATTGAATGACCATCTTCTTCCCTGGAGGATAATGCTCATTCTAGCTGGATAGCTTATTCTTGGCTGTAATCCAAGTTCCTTTGCCCTTCGGAATATCTGGTTCCAGGCCCTTTGATCCTTCAATGTGGAGGCTGACAGATCCTGTGTGATTCTAATTATTGAACCTTGGTATTTGAATTGTTTCTTTCTAGCTGCTAGCAGAATCTTTTCCTTGGTGCTATAGTCCTGAAATTTAGCCACGATATTCCTTGGGGTTTTAATTTTGGGGTCTCTTTCCGGAGGTGATCGGTGAATTCTTTCAATGGTGATTTTGCCCTTTGATTCTACAATCTCAGGGCAGTTTTCTTTCAGGATTTCCTGGAAGATAGTGTTTAGATTCTTTTTTTCATCATGGCTTTCAGGAAGTCCAATAATCCTTAGATTAATCTATTTTCCAAGTCAGTTGTTTTTCCTAGGAGATATTTCATATTTTCTTCTAATTTTTCATTTTTTTGTTTTTGTTTGACTGATTCTTGAAGTCTTATTGAGTCATTCACTTGCATTTGTTCAATTCTTATTTTTAAAGTGTTGTTTTCTTCAGTTACCTTTTTAAGCTCCATTTGTAACTGGCCAATTGAATTTTTTTGTTCATTGCACTCTTTTTCCACTTCACTAATTTTATTTTTCAATAGATTGGTGTCTTTTTCATATCTCTTTTGCAGGGCATCATATCCTTCTTGCAAGATACTGTATCCTTCTTGCACTAATTTCAATTTATTTTCCCATTTATCCTCCAGTTCTTTTATTAGGTTCTTTAAGCAATCTTCCAGAAAGGCCTTTTGAGACTGGGACCAGTGATGGTTCTTGCTGATTCCCTCTGGAGTTATGTCTAAAGGAACCTCTGGCTCTGGGGTCTTCTCCTCTTTCTCTTTGTAAAAGCTGTCTATTGTGAGAGCTCTCTTTTGTCTCTTCATTTTTTTTTTTTTTTTTAGACAGCGTGAATATCTCTTTAAGGTAGGGGGAAAAAAAAAAACGGCTGAAAAGGCTGGCTGACGATTTTGCCCTGAGGCGCTTCGGCGAATTAATTTAAGGTGCTGGGCCGGTGGGGGCTAGGACTAAGCCCGAATTACTCCTTAAACAAGGCAAGTTTGCCAGAACACCTGCCCCCAATCAGGGCAGAGTGTCCGGAGTGCCTCAGATAAACTCCAGGTGTTTGGAATTTGGAGTTTGGAGTTTGGAGTTTTTTTGCCCGTCTGAGCTGAGCTGAGCTGAGTCCCACCCTCACTCACTTCCGGCCTCCACCAGAGTTCTCTGACACCAAAGTCCTCTGTTTATCCCTCTGTCCGAGCTAGACAAACCTGATGTGAAGTTTTTCAGAGATATCTGCAAGCAGTATCCAAATATTTCCTGATTCGTTGACTTGAAGATCAGTTCAGAGGCTTATTTTATTGTTGATTTGAGAGAAGTTTGGAGGAGGAAGCAGAGAGTCACCCTTTCACTCCACCATCTTGGCTCCGCCCCCCAAGAATACTTTCTAATGAAAAGGTACAAGGGCAATATTTGCTATTCCTGTCTCCTGTGTCCTGTGTCCTGTGTCCCCTACTGCAGCCCTGTATTAATCACAGGGAATAATTGAATGTGTTCATCTCCCCCACCAATTTCCTGTCACTCTTATGCCATATACAACAATGGTAGCATATCTTATGAATAAATTAAACAAACAACATTTCCAACTCACTAGCTCTTTCTTGTTAATTATACATCAACTATATAAAGAATCTCAATTAATATCCTTAATATCTCAGAATGAAGAGTGGCAAAGTTTTATTTCTATTTACAGTGGTAAAAGAGAGAATCACAGACCTTGCATAAAATTACTCACCTTTTGTGAAAAATATCAATGGATATTCTCAAAGATAATAAATAATTATCCTATTGATTCTGCACTTATTTCATTTACCAATGGCTCTGGTTCAGGGAAAACAGGATACTATACAGATAAGAAATATAATAATGTCATACAAACTCATTACAAGTCAGCACAAAAGGCTGCAATCTCAGCAATAATCCTCATCCTTAAAGATGTTACACAACCCCTCAATACCCTTTCAGACAGTATGAAGTGTTTGTCAGTTTCCATTATTTAAAGAAATTCTGAGAATAGTAGTCTATGCCTTTGTCCCTTTGAACAAATATGGTTAATAAATGAACATATTTTTGCTAAAGAAAATATATTATTTGGAATTTTTACATATTGCTAAAATATGAGTTTTTGATTATTTATTATTGAGTATCTTAAAGCAAAATTATTTGTGTAATGTTGAACTTAAAACAATCTACTCAGATATTAAAATAAGCTGTGACTTTTCAGGGATGAATCTCATATCATTATGTCAGTATTATCAGTATAAGATTATAGTCGAAACTTATTTAGAATATGTGATCCTTGAAAGCTAAACTTTAATTAATGAAACTTGCTATTTAAGATGAAATTTCTTAGAAACTGATTGAAACTGATATTGTTTGGAGTTTTGAATTCAGGTATGATTGATTGTCTGATGGATAATCAAGTCAGTAATCCACAATCCAAGAGAATTAAGCCACAAATTACTCAGAAGAATGTAATTCTGAACTATTAGAGGTGGAGTTTTCTATCTGGATAAGAGTTGGAAGGACAATCTTGACCTCTGCTTAAAATGGGATCCTTCTGACTCAGTTTCCCCATTGTGTTCCTTTAAATAAGAACCCACCTGATTATTCCTAAGTCTGGCTATGAGGTAGAATTGTTACTGCATGATTTGTTGTATGTGCTCTCAGGCTGAAGCCTGAAAAATCAGTTTTAATGCTATTATAATCATGTCCTTGTTTTTCTCTTATGGAAAATTTCTATAATTTGAGCAAGTGGTCAATAGAAGTTATGAGTACAATTCAAGTATGTCAGATCTTGTAGTTTTCAATCTGAAAATATGTGGTAATTATATTCTAAATAATTAAGTAAGTGAATATTTTGACTTAGTCATCTATTTATTGCTTAGATGGATATGTCTATGAAATAAGGTCCTTAAATTTTCAAAATAATGTAAGAATAATTTATAAAGCTGTCTTTTGTTCATGTCACAATAGACCCTTATTCTTTCTTTACTTTTGCCTCATTATAGACAAGTGAGGCTGTCAAACATGTTATTAATCATTTCTTTTTACCCTTATGGATATTCCTAAACAGATAAAAACAAACAATGCCTCTGTCTATACTAGTAAGGTTTTTTTAGTGAATTTTGTTCTACTTATTATATACAATTGATTACCAGAACTCAATATAACCCTACTTTACCAGTGGGTCTTGCAAATGTTCTTGTAGAGCATCATAATAGGGACATAAAAATCACACTTGATAAACATAAAGGAGGAATATACACCACTACCCCACAAAGAACTATCAAAAATTTAATAACCTTAAACTTTTTGAAAATGGATAAAGATAGCCATACCTCAGCAGAAAAACCCTTTTCAGAAGAATAAAGGCTGGCAGCCCAAATAATGTAGAAAAGATCCATTAACAGGAAAATGGGAAGGTCCCGATCTATTATTAATGTGGGAAAGAAAGTTTGCTTATGTCTTTACAGAATCATATACATGATCAGTGTGGATACCTGAGCAAAATATCAGAGTATGTACAACAGCTGATCACCTAACTTCAGAACATGAGACTTCAAGGAAAATGAAGAAAACTCAGTAGGGCAACATGAAAGATAAAGATCCCTACATGGGGACAGATTAAGGCTCTATCTCAGAGAACAAATGATGTTGTCACGGCTCAAGGACATTCCAACAAACCTGAATTCATGTTCACCCACCCAGATATGTGAAGGAAGAGGAGAAATGTATTCAACATATTTTCCTTTTCCTCCTTGGTTATGACTTGGGACATATATGGATAACATAAATATTATATAGCATTACCACAAGCTTTCCTTGTAGCTAATTACAATGGTGGTTGTGAAAATGTAAAAAATTGCCTCAATCTTAACATTAGGAGTCACTTAAAATCAATGTAATGTTACTCAGGTAAATTGTATAGTTAATATATTGATATAACTGCTAGATATGTCTTAATTGTAGAACAACCTCCCTTTGTAATATTTCCCAAACCGTTTCCCATCTCTGATTTCAATCAGCAGGAGAACATTCATTGCACATAATTGCTGAAACAGTAGAATGATCAAAAATATTTATAGGCCTGTTGATAACCAAGATTATTCTTGCTTCTTTAATAATTTCAGCCACTACATCTGCTATAGCATTGCAGTATGAAATCCAGACAGCTATGTTCATTGACAAGCTAGCAGGAACATTGCTCTGGCATTCCAGATACAAGAAAATATTGATAAAGATTTTTATAACAAATTAAATTTGTTAGAACAATCAGAACTCTTTTTAGGAAATGAGCTAGAAGTGTTGAAAACAATACTATGAATGAGATGTGATTATCAATGTTTATTTATCTGTTACACCTTTAATATACCACTGAACCTGACATTACATGGGGAATGATCCATGCATGATTTTTAGGCTTTGTTTCTAACTCTAATGATTCCAATGTTACTTTAAATATCAATACTTTACATGTAATCACTTCTGGTATTGAAAAAATTCTCATGCCTAGAATTTAGCACACTGTAATTGATACTTTGCACAAACTTCATCCTTTATAAAAATCAATTTCTTACACTCTTTCATGACATACCATATATCTGCATGTAATTAAAAAATAAAGAAAGGGGAGAAGTCCTTTGGCAGACCAAAGCAAGTCGAGGTCACTTGGAGGATTTTAAGGGATTTGGCAAGGCTAGTTCACAGCCCATATCTGAGCTCCTTCAGATTAGTTAATGAAAATATAACAGTCGACATGACCTGAGCATCTTTTTTTTTTTTTTTTTTTTTTTTTTTTTTTTTTTTTTTGCTGAGACAGTTCAGGTGAAGTGGCTTACCGGTCATAGCTAGGAAGTGTGAGGTGTCTGAGACCAGATTTGAACTCAGGTCCTCCTGATTTTAGGGCTGGTGCTCTATCCATTGTGTCATCTAGTTGCCACCTGACCAGAGCATTTCAAAAATGAAAACAAATAACAGGATGAGCCTTCACTAATAGAATAAGGAAATGCCACATCCTTGGCTATACTTTGTGATTTTCTGGCATTTGTGTAATATATAACTGAGAAAAATATGGTTATGGTAGGGTATAAAAGGAAATTATAAGATGTAGGCTTGAACTCATCTGACACCACATTCATTTCACTCATTGCTTCATCCAACACTCATGCCAATTGCTGGCAAGCATCTGTCCCAGTAAAAGTTCTCCCAGGAATACTGTCAAGAATTGGAACAGGAAATAGAATCTGATTTGGAAACTTTCCAAACAAAAGTCAGGAAATAGTGTTACATTTCAAGGAAAGGGGTCAACATCAGGAACTAGTTTAGAGCAAAGAATAAAAAGAACAAATCTATTTATGCTTTGAACAGAGTCAGAAGCAGAACTAATCAAATTAAAATCTAATTCACAATTTGGAATTAGAACCAAGAAAGTTAAGCCATATAGGTCAGAAAACTTAAATAGCACAGGAGTAGACATATGCATGTATGTGTGTACATATACGTACACATATGTATATCTATCTTTCTATCTATCTATTTGAGGGCAACTGACAGGCTTCAAAGACATCATTAAGGGAGGAGAATGCCTGCCTCATGCATGTGAAGATTTCTCTTAGTGAAATTGGCAGACAGGAACAATTTGTTTTAATGGCCGCAAAAGCTACTGAAGCTACTGAAGCTACACAGGCATGTGGATCAGACAATGAAGACAATAAGGTCATCCATTGAACTCCAGACCATCGCCATCCACCCTCACTTTGATTTTGTCACTGGAATTCTCTGACTGGAAGAGAAAATAAGAAGGGGGGCTTTGTACAACTCTGCTTCATTTGAACCCAATTCATACACAAATAAAGACATCACCCCATGTTGGCATTGGTCCTCTTTGAAACAAAGGACAAAGAACAATATGTATATACAGATCCATCCATCCATATACATTTAAGATTCCAATCATTTGTATATGTGTGCTGTATATATATTCAAAGGTTCAGAAAAAAACTAATATATATACATATATAATACATATAATTTTAACATTGTTAACATACATGTGTTTGTATACATTTTTGTCCTAGGCTTATCATTTAATTGTAAATTATATAACTATTTTATAAACAGAGATAATTTTTAAAAATCTCCAAGTCAACATTTGGTACTATAATACAAATACTTAAAACAATGATTATTTACTTAGAAAATTAACATCCCAGTTAGCAAATATTGTGCTAAAAATGGAAAATCTTTGAGGAAGTCACAAATAACTTGAACAATTATAAAAGTTTACTATATTGATTTGCCCTTGGTGTATATACCTGATCTTGTAGCAGTACTGAGGTCGGGAAAGAATGTTCTACAATTTTTGCATCTTATCAAGAAAAGGAAAAAAAATACAAGGACAAATTAAGTTATTGCACTGATGCTTAGGCAACTCATCAAATGTTGCTCATAAGCTTAATTACCAAGTGGAAACATTGAAAGCTTATAAAATGATTGCTTGCTTGTTTGCTTGATTTTTGTAAGAGCACTCTGCTTAGGAGGAGATTTAGTATGTGGAAATCAATTAATAAATCAATAAGCATTTATTAAGCACCTTCAAAGGTTCCTTAGAAGGTGTCCCTCCTCCCAGAATGTCATCCCCTATACAAAAAAAGATCCAATAAAATGAAACAACATCCTGAAAATGTTAAATACTAATTTAATGTTAAAACATTAAATGCAATGTTGCACACTCGTAATTACCCACCTCTGCAAAAAATCAGTTATTTTCTCATTTCTTCTTCAAGGCCAAGCTGGTCATAATTTCATAGCATTTAGTGTAGGTAGACTTTTGTGGTTCTTTCTATTTTCTTTTTTGTGGTCTCCATGTATATTGTTTTCCTGCTTTTACCTTGATTCAATTTATGTATATCTTCGTATCTCTGTATTTCTCATATTCAGTTTCTAAGGGACTAGTTGGTATAGTACATAGAGCATTGGGCTTGGAATCTTCCTGATTTCAAATCCAACCTCAAACACTTACTATCTGTGTAATCCTGGGCAAATAGATTAATCCTGTTTGTCTTAATTTTCTCATCAGTATAAAAACCTGGAGAATGAAATGGCAAAGCATTCTAGTATTTTTCCCAGGAAAATCTAAAGGAGGTCACAAAGAGTGGAATATATCTAAAATGAATGAAGAACAAATGAGCCAGGTATTTTGAGGATACCAAGACAATAGTAAAATTATCCCTGCCCTCAAAGCAGTTTAGGTTTTATTGGATAACATAATATGTATATCCATATGAGCATATACAGGATATATTAAAAATAAATACAAAGTTATTCAATAGATGTATTAGCAGCCAGAGTGATTAGAAAAAGACTCAAATAGAAAGGAGATCAGTGGATAGAGTGCTGTGTCTCACCTTAGAAAGACTCATCTTTCTGAGTTCAAATATAGTCACAAGGAGTTGGACATTACTGAAACAACTGAACCTGGGCATTGTAATAGTAGTAGCTAGCATCTACACAATTCACTAAGGCTTACAAAGATCCATGTATGTATACACACAGAAACACACACACACACACACACACACACACACACACAAAGTAATTAATTACTGAACAAGGTAATTTGGAAGACAGGACCTAGCTTTTAGAGCAGTTAAGAAAGGTTACATAGAGGCTACATCTTTAAAGAAGTCATAAGATTAGATCTGTGCTTAAGAAAAATTACTTTAGCAACAGTTTATGGAATAGACCAGAGTAATGAGACCTTTGAGGCAGGGAGAATAATTAGGAGAATATAGTAATCATCTAAGTTAAAGGCTATAAGGGTCTCAACTGAAGTGGCAGCTATGTGAGTGAAGAAAATGGACTGGATACAAAAGATGTTAAAAATCAGCAAGATTGGAAAATGTGGGGAAAAGGAGTTGTGCACAGTTCTGAGATGGCAAATCCCAGACATTAAATGACAGTGTATTCCACAAAAAAATAAGGAAGTATAGAAGAAAGGAAGTTTTTTTTGGGGGGAGGGGAAGAACACCTAGTTTGAAATATCTAATAGACAAGTGATACCAGTGATACAGGGCTAAATCTCAGGAGAGAGATTGGGACTGGATATATGGATAAAAATCTCATCTGCACATCAATAATAATTACAATGTTGGGTGTTGCTTAGGTTACTAAGACAGGGAATACAAAGGGAGAAGAAAAGAAGGCCTAGGAATTAAAAAAAAACACACCTATAGTTAGAGGCATGCTCTGAATGATGAAGGTACAAAACAGAAGAACATGAAAAAGAACAATCAGAGAAGTATGAGGAGATCTAGGAAATTGGTGTCATGGAAAAACAAAGACTATCTGAATGAAAGAGTGGTTTCATCCACATTTCAACCACAATAAACAAATGAGAATTAATCTGATAATAATGCTTATACACCAAGGAATGGTGGAATTAAAGACGAAGGTAGTCCAGAAATCATCTAAGCCAATCTCTTCATTTTATTATTTAAAAAATTAAGGCTGGAAAACTGACTTGCCCGAGGTCTTATAGATAATAGGAAGCAGAACAGATTTTTTTGGACTCCAAATCATAAAGTATCATAGAAAATAAGATTTATCATAAGAGTTCAGAGCCATATGATGGAGAATGCCAAATAATACTTATATAATTTCATTTTTAAGTTTGCTTTAGAAGAACTGAGTTTTCAGATGTTTAACTGCAGTTTTCTTTCTTAGCCATTTCCAAATATATATAGCCATGTTTCAAAATATTTGGTAACTTATTTGATGCTGCCTAAGAAAGAGTAACTGATCTGTAGAATAGGTTAGGGTCACAGAATGAAATAGTCAATGATTATAATAATCTAGTGTTTGACAAACCCAAAGGCCCCAGCTTTTAGGATAAGAAATCACTATTTGACAAAAACTGCTGGGAAAATTGGAAATTGGTATGGCAGAAACTAAACATTGACCCCACACCTAACACCAAATATTAAGATAAGCTATAAATTAGGTTCATGATTTATACATAAAGAGTGATATTATAAGTTAGTTAGAAGAACAAAAGATAGTTTACCTTTCAGCTCTGAGGAGAAGGAGGGGATTTGTGGTCAAAGAATAACTCAAACACATTACTGAATACATAATGAATAATTAATGTAAAGTTTAAAAGTTTTTATACAAACAAAACCAATGCAGACAAGATTAGAAGGGAAGCAATAAATTGGGAAAAAAATTTTTATTCAAGTATTCTGATAAAGACCTAATTTCTAAACTATATAAAGACTGACTCAAATTTGTAAGAATTTAAACCATTCTCCAAATGATAAATGGTCAAAGGATATGAACAGACAATTTTCAGATGAAGAAATTGAAACCATTTCTAGTCATATGAAAAGGTGCTCTAAATCACTATTGATCAGAAAAATGCAAATTAAGACAACTCTGAGATACCACTATACACCTCTTAGCTTGGCTAAAATGGCAGGGAATGATAGTGATGAATATTGGAGGGGATGTAGGAAAACTTGGACACTAATACATTGTTGGTGGAATTGTGAATAGATCCAGCCATTCTGGAGAGCAATTTGGAACTGTGCTCAAAGGGCTATCAAACTGTGCATTCCCTTTGATCCAGCAATGTGTCTACTGGGATTGTATCCTTAAAGAAATCATAAAGGCGGGAAAGGCATCTACAATGTAAAAAAATTTTGTGGCAGCCTTTTTTATAAAGGCAAGAAACTGGAAACTGAATG
>JAJPUD010022906.1:0-20707 GCA_023553655.1 Myrmecobius fasciatus | reverse complement strand
CCTCTGAACAACTGGCAGCCATTTCTATAGAGTTAGAATGGGGGGCAGCCTTGTGCAGAGGGCAAGAAGAAGCATTTTGCCTAGAGACAGTCTCTCCTGCAGAGTATACCATTCATTCAGACTGTGTCTGTCAGGAATGAAGCCTCCCTCTCTGTGAGCTACAATAGGAGCTAGGCAATAAGGTCTAACTTGCTGAGACTATCACATTAATGTTTAATTTTTCTATGGAAGTTTAAAAACAAACCCACAAACCAAGAGCCCTCTGGATGATCCAACTGATACCCAATTGATCGACCTTGGTGGAAACACTTGGCTTTGTTGCTTGGTAATAGAACTGGTCTTACTGGCCAAGGGGGAAGAGAATCTGTTTTGGATTTTCAAATCCCCATTTGGAGAGTTATTCTTTATGATGTGATAGAGGAAGATTGGCTGAAGGGCTGAAGTTTGTGGCCCCTGATGAAATACCTTCTCTCCAAGGACCACTTAGCTCACTTCCAGAAATAGCCCATGGGGGAGAGTATCGAATATGAGGACAAGGACTGGAAAGAAGCCTTGGGTTCAAATCTTGTCTCTTGTCATTTACCACCTGTGAGAAACTGAGCAAATCATTTCTCCCATGTCTGGAAAATGCAGGGATTATAAACTACATGACCTCCATGGTTTTCTCTCATTCTAAAATATTTGAAGCTCTTCTTACTCCAAAAATGCTGTTTCATCATTTGACACATTTTCCAGCATATTTCATAGAACAAAAATAAATGAAAATGAAAAATAAGATGCAAGACAGGTTCATAGGGTAAATCAGTGATCACCTGGGTCCTAAAACAGTGGTACTACTTGGGTGAAATTGGATCAATCTCTGGGCCTCAGTTTTCAAATCAGTAAAAAGGGGGATGGGGAGAGGGTTCATACTAGACATCAGCTGTAAGATCCCTTCCAGCTCTAAACTTAAGATATTTGTCACCAGTGTTCCTTTCTCTCTTGGACACCTAGAATGCCTTCATCCTGCTTCCTTATCCTCCAGGAAGCAAAGTAATATCTAGTCATCTTAGTAGGCTACAGGCATCTTCCTAATACTCTAACAAGTATCCTCAGACATTAATATAATGTTTTAAAATTGTCAGAGTGCTTTACAAAAATCATCATAGATGCTACAGGTAATATACTACTAATTTTTACAGATGAGCAAACTGAGGCTTCAGAGTTCTTCATGGCCACACAGTTAGTGTCAAGGGAAGAACTGAATAACAGTTTTCTTGACTCCAAGTCCATCCCCCTCTACTCACTAAATCATGCTACCTAGTTCTATTTATATCTGCCAGGTTCCTACTGCAAATTTTCCTCAGTTTCCCCACTATCTTTCTAGGTAAGATTTTTGCCCCAAATGAGGAGCCTCTTCTAAACTGGGATGAGGATTAAAATTGGGGTCCAGGATAGGATCAGAGTCAAGATCCCCCTTCTCCTCAAATCTCCATTAGCCCCATACTGACGCCAGGCCCCCTAGAAGGCCCATTTGGAAGAGAACTATGTGATTTATACACTGCAGTATTAAGTCACCCAAAGAACCTGGAGTCAATTAATGGTTTGTCATTCCCCAGGCTATAAAGGATTGGGAAAGAACTCCTATCCCGATGCAATAAGCCCTGGAGCTGATTAGAGAGCAGTCCATTGTGGGTAAATCCAGAGGGGCTATGATCCCATATTTGGGTTAGTTACAGCAGCATTTAACCAACGTGGGTTCAATTGCTCTGAACATTCTGCAAGCTGCCCACTTAAGGTAAACATTTCCTAAAAATAGGCAACAGGTAGGAAGGAGGAAAGGGGAAAGAAATTGATATCATCCTTAACATAGGACAGATCATTTCTAGACACAGGCTTGGTGGTGCTGAGACCCCATAAGTTACTGTGGAGATCCTGAGGCAAGGACACGGAGGATCCCAGTTAAAGAATTTTTTTTCTAGAAGAGCATATTGGGGGCAGCAAAGTGGTCAAGTGGACAGAGCACCGGTCCTGGAGCCTGGAGAACCTGAGTTCAAATCCAGCCTCAGATACTTACTAGCAAGTCAAACTCTCATCTCCCCCCCCCCAAAAAAAAAGAGAGACAAAGACAGAGAGTATGAATGAATTCTTCCCTCCTCCCTTACTTTTGGGAAAATTAATTTCTCACCTGGTTTTCAACAATGATTAATAGCTAATATGAGCATTTATATGAGCATGCTGTACTTTGTGATCTTCCCACATCCCTCCCTCTTGTCTGTTCTTTCATCTTCCTTTCTTTCTCCTCCCTCTATGTCTTTCTTTTCCCTTCATAACTCTCCCCCTCTTGGTTTCCCACTTGTTGACTTCCTGCCCTTTGCTGCTGACTTTGGGGGAATGGGGTAGTTAGAGACATGAAAACTAGCTATTTCAACTCCTTTGTTTTGATAAGGAAACTGAGGAAAAAAGATTAAAGAGAGAAGCTATTCAGACTAATGGGAATGCAGCTGTGAGGTTGGTCAAGTCATGAAAACTAGCTATTTCAACTCCTTTGTTTTGATAAGGAAACTGAGGATTTCAGGTTAAATGGTTCACTAGGAGTCACCAAGAACTAGACGGTGGCAGAGGCAAGATTTGAACCACGTCCTCCTGGCTCTAAGTATAAGACTCCGTCCAATATAAGATTTGATTACTCTCAAGTAAAACTGCTGACAGGCAAAAGGGGAACAACGTTGTTTAAAAGTCTCCTAAGTGTTTAACTCCCACATAAAAAAATGTTTATAATTTACACATTCATTGTCTGAAGGCAAAAACTTCTGCCAAAGTCCTTCATTCTTAAGTAGGTCTCCCATGTTAACATATTCCTTGTTATAGTAATGGTGCTATTAATGCCTTCTCTGGTCCTGGTCCAAGTAACAGTCACTTCTATAAATAAAATACCTGATTATGTTTTGTTTGAGTTATGGGGGTGGGGAGGGAGGGACAGGGCAGGAGAGCCGACTGAACAATTCACTATTTTTACTCTTCCACTGAGTAGCAAGTGTCCCTTATTACACCTCACACAGCTCACTTGGTCACCTCTCTCCCCACCCTTTTCCCTAAAATATCCTGATAACTAGTTTTAATTTCCTAAGCATAAGCACACATACACATACACATACATACACACACACAAACTAGTAACTAAAAGGAGGGGAGAGGGACAGGAAGGGGCAGATAATTTAATTCAATAATAATTATAATTTAACAATAATTTAATTCAACCAAGAGATAGTATTAAGTGAAAAGTGTTGTAAGAATTTTCCTATGCTTTCCTTATTAGGATTCAAGTCCTTTTCGCTAGATAATTCCCTCCAGAGAAGTGGATCTAGGTCCTTGAGAATAGGACGGGGATTTCTGAGTCCTTATGGCCTCCTAAAATGTTTTCCTTTTGTTTTCCCTAGATGATGCCCTTACAGTGACACAGAGTCAGTAAATTTAATCATCAGCTATTAATCCTTTACCCTTCCCACAGGATTCACTCAGTCATCATGTATTTATGAAACACCTACTATGTGGCAGACACTTCACTAAGTATTGGGGATACAGAGAAAGTAAAAAACAACCCCTGCCTTCGAAGTCTAATGGATGGTAGAGACAACAAGTAAATTACCAGGAACCCCCAAAATCTCTCCATCTCAAGTAGATGGAAGATTGGGGAGGGATGAAGACTGGCAAAGTTCTCTTGGAGAAGGTGGGGTTTGAGCTGAGTCCTAAAAAAAGCCACGGAAGCTAAGAGCAGAGTTCTAAACCTCTGATTCTACAATGGAGACATGAGCATCACTTCCTACTTTCCCAATGCCAAGTATCTTTCCAACCTTCACGCTAAGCCCCATTTCTTCAAGTCCTTGTTTTCAGCTAGCAAATAGTAGTTGGGGGGGGAGGTGTTGTGGAAGGGATACTGGCCAGACAGAAAGAATCTGAGTTCAAATCCTGGCTCTGACACTTTTAAACTGTGAGCATGGACAAAACACTTTGCTCCTCTATATAAGCAAATGCAAAAAGACCAATTTCTATTTTTGCTGTTCCTTCCTTTTAATAGGGAATCTGTATTTTAATAAGGGATCCTAAATGACACAAATGATTTCAGCTTCCAAAGGAATGAATATGTAATGATGAAAATCAGACAATTATAACAAAGCAGTGACCCCTTCCCTCAAATTCACCACTTAAATGATTCCATTTATCTACAAGGCTGGACCATCCCCAACCCAACTCTTTCCTCCATTTTTCCTTTTCTCGTCTATCACTTCTTCTCTCCTCTCTCTTTTCTTTTCTCCCTTCCTCTCTTCTGTTTCTTTTTTCTTCTAACTACCACAATCACCTCCATTTTATAGCTATCATGGTGACTTCCCTTAGTGATTTCAGACTTGGACAGGGATTTCATTATTTCTCACTGACAGAAGGCTGTCTGGGTATCTGGACATGTTATACCAGTCATTGGTACCTGGGGTCATGCAGAGTTGAAGCATACATTACGAGAACCCCAATGCATCAGAGCACGCAGCCTCTGGTGGGGAGGGGAATGATTCAGTGGTTTGGATCTGAGTGCCCTGTCTACCACATCCCACAGTCTCTAAGCTTGCAGACGGCTGCTTGTCTGCTCACGTAGCTTCTCCAAACTACCAGGCTTGGCGCTAACCTGGGCGCCTTCCCCTCGCAGTAGACAAGGCCACGGCTCTCCCAGCTGCAATGGGGGCTCAGTCAAAGCTCTACGATGCCTGTCGTCAGGACCGTGGCTAGACCCTGACTGAAATAACTGGGAGCCAACGCGAGGGATGCTCTAGTTTCATTGGTCTGATGAGTCATTTCACACTCAACTCTCCCACTGGTAAAAGACTCCCCTCAATTGTAGGCAGAATGATTATGGTGACGGCAGCCCTTGCAGAACAACAGTCTGATCTGGTCCTAGCTCTGTTGCTGGGTGATGAGGAGAGTCACATGGACTCTGGAGCTTAGTGTCCCTTATTTATGAAAAGGGTCATCTGGTCTCCTGGCTCATCAACTTCATCACCTTCCATGGCCTACGTTTTCACTGCACCAACCTCAGTCTCTCATCAGTATTACTAGCACTTAACTGATGACATGTGAAATAAAAAAGGTTCAAATTCACTTACCCAAACCTGTGTTGGTATTGCAGAATAACAACGATCCTATCCAAATCCAGATAATGTCAGTAAAGGCGGCAGAGGACATGAAGTTGTAGGAGGGGATGAGGAGGGATTGCAAATGCAAGAGCGGATTCTATAACTTGTTTTACCCTCACTTATTTACTCTAAGGCTATGGAAGAGGAGAGCCCAAACATCTTAAATTCTTGGAGAAAATGAAATAGGAATCCTTTTAAGCCTGTTGCCTTTACAATTTTATCTCTCCTAAAACTAATCTTGTCACAAAACAATGCTTTCAGGGAAGGGAGGGGAGAGAGATGCTCTATTTGTCTTAGCTTATATTTTATTTTTTTTTAAACAGGTTGGTCATCTTTCCCTCTTCATCCTCCCAGGAGCCTGGAAACTTGAGAGAGAAAAAAATAGTTCTATAGAAAGGCAATTTAGGTGCATAAAGCAGGTGTCAAGAAATAGTTGCACAACCAGGGGTAAAGACACCACACTTCATTCAATAAACATTTGTTAAACAACTACCATGTACCAGGTACTGTTCCAGACAGTTGTAAAGAAACATTCACTGCTCTCAAGAAGCTTACATTCATTTTATTTGGAGATGGGGAGCATATATGTGCATAAATAAAAATTTATAAAGTAAAAAAAAGCAACTTTTTTTTTGGATGGGGGAGAGAACACTAGTAATTAGAAAGTATAGGCCTTATATGGGAAGGATCAAGTAAACTTAGCTTTGAAGGAGGTTAGATAATTCAAGAAGCAAAGATAAGGAGAGAGAATTTCAGTCATGGAAGGAAAGCAAAGACAGAGGTGAGAGATGAAATATATAGTGAACTGGGAACTGCAAGTTAGGTTTGCAATATAGAGTTTGTGACAGGCAGTAAGGTCCAATAAGTCTGCAAAGGTAGCTGGAACCAGACTGTGATAGCTTTTAATAGAGAGCCAATAAAGGTTCTTGAGCCAGAGTGGTGACATACTCTCAGACATTCTCTTTTTTGGGAACCCCATCATTAGTAAAACTGGAGAACACATGGATCATGAAAGTTTTTGTTAATAAATATTTGTTGAATTTATACCCAGAGAGAGGACTGTGGGAACTGAGTGTGGATCACAACATAGCATTTTCACTCTTTTTGTTGTTTGCTTGCATTTTATTTTCTTATTTTTTTTCTTTTTGACCTGATTTTTCTTGTGCAGCATGATAATTGTATAAATATATATATGCATATATTGGATTTAACATATTTTTAAAAAATTTTTCCCTTTCCCCCCTTTTTTATTAAAGCTTTTTATCTGTAAAACATATGTATGGGTAATTTTTCAACATTGACCCTTGCAAAGCTCTCTGTTACAAATTTTTCCCTCCTACCTCCCCACCCCTTCCCCTAGATGGCAGGAAGTCTAATACATGTTAATTATGTTAAAATATTTGGCGGATAGAATATGTGTATATATATTTATACAGGAAATTATCTTGCTGTACAGGAAAAAAAATAATAACCTGAGAAGGAAAGCATAATGTAAGCAAACATCAATAGAGAGTGTGAAAATGTTATAACATATATATATTTTTTTACCATGTTTAACATATATTGGATTATTTGCTGTCTGGGGGAGGAAGTGGGGAGAAAAACTGGAACACAAGGTTTTGCAAGGATCAATGTTGGAAAAATGTCCATGCATATGTTTTGAAATAAAAAGCTTTAATAAAAAAAGAAAAAAATAAACGTTTGTTGAATTTGAAATGTGACATTAATAACTATAAAAAAGATATGAAGCAAAGCTTGATCTCTCACTTATTGATCCCATCATTGCAGTAGGTTTCTCATAATTACTGATCAAACAGATATCTGATCTCAGGCAATAATCAAAGGGTCTTGCTTTTCAGCTAAACAGTTTCTTAGGAAAGGGCTATACGATTGAGAGACATAATTGATCCTTTCCCTTTAAGTTTTTCTAAGACAGGATGAAAACCAGGTAGGTCTGATTGCCAGAGTGAGAATATTCCCAGTGATAAGGTATATCTTTGCATTTTGATGGAATTCATTGAGGTTCAACACTTAGTTGAAGAGGCAATTGGGATTAAGTCAGGATCATACAGCTAAAAAGTATTAGTTATCTGAGGCTGGATTTGAATTTAAGTCCTCCTGACTCCAGGGCTTATGCTCTATTTTATTGCACCATCATCTAACTGCCCCAGGAAAATGAGGACATTTAACCTGTTGGCAGGCACGCTGAGCCTGTGCTGCCTAAGTGTCATGGGACAGTGACACCATATATAAAGAAGTGTGTAGGTAAATAAGAGAACATTCATTCCACTTGGTCCCAGTATACTGTACAAATGTACATAACCACCCTCCCCAGAAAGTTTAATGTTAGTTATAAAAAAAAAAAAGCTGCTAAGATTGATGGAGAATTAATGAGTCAACTCATAGGACTTTGTATAACCCAGCTCCAGGTTGAGTGGGTACCTGGGAAGGTCATATTACTTCCCATTTGTTACCACAGCAGTTCATTTTTCAGTTTCTCCCTGTTGTTAGGATGATGACGGACATTTTGCTTCACAAAATAAATTGCAAAAATTAAGAAAAAAATAGTGAATTTCCCACCCTATGACTTGTGAGTTTGGGAAGAGCTTTGCTGGCCTCCAAACTGTTCTGAATTCACAGAGAGGACCTTTTCTTGGTGTGGGCTCCATCCAACTGGCAGCCTCACCTGCTTTCTTTTGCCATGAAGTATAAGCGCCAGGACTCAAGGGAGCAGTGTGTCCAATATCATGGCTCAGGGTTTGTCAGCTTTGCTGAAGTAGAAGGAAAAACACAGTGACTTGGCTTCCATCTTTGGGCACATTTTGGGAGGACTTGTTGGGGCAAATATATGATGCCAGCCATGAGAGTGCTTGTGCTGGAGGTCATTTCAGAGAGCTGGACACACATACTCTACCCTGTCAATGGCATTGTTGGAGGGGGGGAGGAGGAAGTGGAAGGGAAGCTTCATTTAAAAGTTTCAGAAATACTTCTGGGCTATTCAGAGCCTTGCTACTCTGGATCTATTAAACTTGTAGACTTTAGACTGTGGAGGGAAATATGGGTCACAATTATCATCAACAATACACCAACACAGTCCGTGAATGTCTACGTACGTGAGATCAATGATTAAAAGCGAGAAGGAACTTTAGAGGGTATCTAGCCCAGCTTTCTATTTTACATGTGAAGAATCCCAGACCTGTAATTAAGTGGCAGATTGGAATTCAAATTTAGACCATCTGGCTGCAGCGTCAATGCTCTTCACCATCCTATACTTCTTAAAATGGTGGAGATGGGTTTGCCAAGAAGGACAGAGGAAAAAAGTAAATGATTTGGCATCTGTATCCTCCAGTTTTTAGTACATAGCACCCTGTTTAATCAGTGCTTCTCCCCCAAGGTCCAATTTGGTCCCTCATTTATTTCTTTAGTCAGTACTAAATACATTTATTTAGTGACTACAATGCATGTGCCAGGCACTGTCCTAGGTGCTAGAATTGTCAATACAAAAGACAGTTCTAGCCTGTTCAAGGAGCTTCCATTGGAAGAAGGATACACACTGAAAAGAGCTCTAAATTAGGGGTCTAGAGCAGTGGAGTCTACACTAGACTGTGTCAGTATGAAACTTTGAACAGATGACTTAAATTCTTTGCACTTGTTTCCTCCCCTTGATAATGAGATTTCCTGCCCTGCCTAGTGTAAGGAATAGTTATGAGGAACACAATTCACATTTTTGTCATGGTCCATGTACTATATATGGAAATAACTAGGGCCTTGTGAGCTAGAGTTGGGAGTCAGGAAGACTTGAATTTAAATCCTTCTTTAAGGACCCTGATTGGCTAGCCATGTGACTCTGGGGAAATCACTTAAAGTCAGTCTACAATTCTTGAGCTACAAAATGGGGAGAATAATAGCACATACATCCCAAAGTTGTTGTGAAGTTCAAAGGAGACAATTGTTAAGTAATTTGCAAACCTTAAAGAACAACATAAACACTAAACATCATCATCATTATTATCATCTAACAAATATGGAGATACTTTAAGAAAGTTCAACCACAGAATTTTTTAAAAAGTGCTTTTTACTCTATTGTTATTTTTTCTGGTAGGCACATGCTCCATTTGGTTTTCTTATAGAGGTTACAGGCACTGTGTATTTAAGAGCCAAATAAGAGAAGTTTGGGTTTACAGTTGTAACTATCATTCTATTAGGTGTTTTT
This sequence comes from Myrmecobius fasciatus, assembly GCA_023553655.1. Classification (NCBI taxonomy): domain Eukaryota; kingdom Metazoa; phylum Chordata; class Mammalia; order Dasyuromorphia; family Myrmecobiidae; genus Myrmecobius; species Myrmecobius fasciatus. The sequence continues at coordinate 11,332 of JAJPUD010022906.1, read as the reverse complement.
TCTTGTTGAGTTCTTCCTTTCATGTAAGTGTAATTGTGACTATGAGGTTCTATGAGATAAACTATGTAGAACACAGAAAAAAAGGAGAGAACTAACGTCTTTCTTGTAGAATTGTATTAACTCATTTTTATACCACAAAAGAGAAAAACTTTGTACAGAGTGAAGTTTGGAGAGAAACTATTAAGAGTGATGGCTTGAGAGAATCTGGAGAAGATTGAAAGGAAGAGAATGGAGAGAACTTATTTCTTGAGGGAACTCATTTAATACTTATCTCTTCAAGAGACTTTATTTGATATCTAGAAGGAATTAAATGGTGTGAGACTGTGTCCTCAGAAATGCAGTCATTTGCCACTACAGTGAGGCTTTGAGGTGACTGCGGTTATGATAAATAATTATCAATGTCTTTATTTTGTTATTGATTTCATTATTATATAAATGCTAGATATTGTTAATAAACTATGCTCAGTGACTTATATTTGGTAATATTTTTAAAATCTTAGGTGATTAAAAGATTTGAGGGGAATGTATATACACACAGAGCTATATAAATAATTATTATTGGGAAAGGAAGTTTTGCCAGTTTGTTAAATAAATGAAATATTGACATGTTGTCTCCCCTATTAGAATGCTTTTTGAGAGTAGGAGCTACTTACTTTTATCTTTCTTTGTATCTATATCTTCTTACCACAGTACTTGAACATAGCAAGCATTTAATAAATGCATTGAGAGATGTGGTGATATTAAATAATGAGTAATCTACAAACACAATTCTTGGATTACCCTAGAACTTGGGATGATGGGTTAAAATATAGGAAGAAATTAAGTTCCAGGCTATAAGAGATTTTGATTGACTCTAGACCCTTTAAACCCTGGCACTTTGTTAAGTAGCTGTTACTTGGATGACTTTTTAATTAGCTCATTTTTTTTTTGCACAAAATGGAAGATAGGATAAATGACCTAGGAACAAATCTTGGGAGGAACTAAGTTATCTTTTTCAGCTAACCTGGTTTTAGAAGAATTGATTGAGAATGTGTAGATGCTTTAAGGGAAGTAAACCAAACTCCGTAATCTGAGGGTGCCATCAGTTCTCAGGGGATAGAATGTTGAATAAGTAATCTAATTGATATATCACTTATTTCCTCTTTTTTTCTCTCCCTTTCCCCTATTCCTTTACCTTGCTAAATATCAAGTTAGGTCAAATCAGATATGTAACATCCCAAAACCCCCCAACCTGTCATTCATTTTCCCGGTGGGCCTCCCCATTTTTGCAACGTCACCTAACCAGAATGAGGTCAGTTGGATCTCTACCAAATATTTTTCTTTCTGAAATCATTGAGGAAAGGGAAACCAAAGAGGATAAGATTGTCAGTCTAAGACAATTCGAAGTCTGATGATGAGAAAAGAGGCTTTTCTGTAGGCATGGATTCCCTCTCACACCCCACACCTCCTTTTGCAAATTAAAAGACAGAATAATGAACTTGATGCCCACTTGAACCAAGGGCATGCTCACCAGTCAGTCTGTTTTAGCCAAATGTATGAAAGATTTCACCAAGAACCCAAATATCTGATTGTGTTATATGAAAGCCTTGAATGTTTCCAAGGAAAACATCTGTATTACTGACAGTATCCTTCAGTGTTCCTCTGGACAATTGCAACTGAGTAGAAAAGAAATTTCATGCGATTTTTCTGTCACTGTATTTATGTTTTACTTTCTTTGGTAGAACTTTGTCTAAGGACCTTCCAGTGAGGAAATTCCTTTGACCAATGCAGAATGACACTTCTTTTGCAACTTCGACTTAGAGCAGAGATTCTTAACTAAGAGTTCATGAATTTGTTGTTTTTATTAGAGTGCTTTCTGCATTTTACTATAACTAGTTTCCTTTATAATCCAATGTATTTCATTTTATGCATTTAAGAACACTGTTTGGAGAAGCCGTTCATGCACTTCAATTGACTTCGCCACGACTGCAAGATACAAACATGGTTAAGAACTCCTGGATTAGAGAACTGTATTGGAGCAGGGGGAGGTTAAATAATTTGCCTGGTAATGATGTCCCAGCAGCAGGTCATCTTGACTCCAAACAAGTTCTCTAGCCATTTTCCCAAGCTGCCTTTTTCTTTACTGAGGTTTTAAGGTGAGTTCACTCAGTTGCTCGGACAGCATGTAGGAGCTAACTGAAAAGTGAGAAAACTACTTTTGTGTAATCTTGGAATTGTGCAGGTTAATCTACTATGGTACATTACCTCAGTATGAACTCCTGCACCCAACTAATAATTATGCTGGTATTTATATAGCACTTCAAGGTCTGCAAAGATGGTGAAAATGTGGCTGAGAACAACAGCAGCAACAACAATAATAATACACAAGCACACATACACATGCACACACACACATTGTATGAGAAGCATTCTGCCTAGAACTCAGGAGACAAAACTCTTACAAAGCCATCGGGTTATGTTGATGCCACTGGTTATGTTGAAAGCACTAGTCATGAGGTTAAGATGGCTGGATGAATTCCAGATTCTTACCCTGATGATACAGAGGATAGAGTAGGGGGCTTGAGTTCAAATCCAGCCTGAGATATTTAGATATATCTTAGATATAGATTTGCTGTGTGACTCTGGGCAAGTTCACTTTAACCTCTGTCAGCCTCAGTTTCCTGATTTAATAAAATGGGAATAATAATACTACCATCTATCTTCTGGGGTCATTGTGAGGATGGAATGAGATATTTGTAAAGTGTTTGTATAACCTTAAAGTATTCTAAAAATACCATTATTAACCTGGAGCTGATCACAGTCTAAGGCTCAGGTACCTTGAGTATTAAATGGAATAAAAATATTTCTATTATCTAACTCATAAGGTAGTTTTAGTGAAAAAAAAAGTGATTTTGTAACTTTTATCAGTGCTACATGCATGTGACTTGTTATTGTTTTAGACTAATCATAAGGCTTTCTTTTGTGAGTTAAGATAAAAGTCACATTTTAGTATCTAGACGGTTGCTAGTTTTGGAACTACTCTCATAGGTGAAAAACTAAAGTTTAGTGAGTCCATTCTTCTGCAATGGTATTTAGTGATATTTATTTAAAACCATTTTTGGGGCTAATTAATGAATTGCAAAAAGAACTATAAATCACTTTTTAAAACCGACTGGCTGATGAGAAATGCAGCAGGGTACATTCACAACCCTTTTATTGACGACTCCACTTCTGGAACCACAGATGCAGGATTACTCATTCTTATCCTGCGTCCAATCATATAAAATAACACTGCCCAAGTACACGAAGCTGAGAATCAGAGTGTCAGCAGCCCTGGTCATCCTCCCACCCTTCCCCCACTGAATTAGGAACCAGAAAGCTTCGATTGGCTCATGTCCCAGCCGTTCACTTTTCCTAAATATCAGACAATGTGCCTTATAAAATTGATTGTTTTTGTCAAAAGGCTATACTTTCTCACTATGAACTACAATAAATTGGGTTCAGATTCTTCTTTACTGATTTAATTAAAATTCTCAGGGGCTAAAGATTGCTTTAATAATTTGAACAAAGCCCTCTGAAGGGAACTGAGCTTATTTGAAGTAGCTTCAGGGAGACCAATAAAACATGCTGATATCCTCCAGTATATATTTTTGGTAAATGAAACCCAATCCCAGAAAGTTACTTTTAAATTAATTTCAACCTGACAGAGTAACTTTAATGAGATTTGTGCCTCCAAAAGTAAACTGTTAGATTCTAATTAAACCACTATGAGATGCCAATAGGCTGTAGGGGATTATGTTCTGTTCTGATACAGAATCCTCTGGATTCCAGAGGAATTCTGCTTTTAGAAGGACAGGAAAAAATAGGGCTTGACACTAACCCTCAGTACAGGGCCTCTTTCCTAAGAACCTTCAAGGCTTTACCATATATTGTCCAATGCTGTGGAGATAGTCCCAGGTGCAGGTACAGAAGTCATTCAAAACTCTGGGAAAAGTCATTCAAAACTCAAAAGAAGCCATTAGCTCAAGCAATTAGGGCTCATGCTTCATCAACAAAGCTAGGTCTTTCTCTCATTTCTACCATTTAATTCACTTGACTCCCAGGATACGGATGCCCTTATATAGAGGGAAGCTTGCAGTTAGCCTATAGAAAATCCACCTAAAACCTTCAATTTACTAAACAGTAAATTTACTCTTAAAAACATCTTTAAAGAAAGATGGGAGATAACTATACATATTGGTTATTATAAGGATTTTGTTTCCCTTTCTTCTTCAGTGGGGGCAGTTGGGAGAGAGAGAAAGTGTAACAAAAGATCAAAGAAGTGAACAAGATTCTCGTCAGATCTCAAAACTGGTCATTCATTTCATTTGGATCTAGGGTCTTAATGGGAGGGAGCACTTTTTTTTTTTTTTTTTTGCTGAGGCAATTGAGGTTAAGTGACTTGCCCGGGGTCACACAGCTAGGGAATGTTAAGTGTCTGAGACCAGATTTGAACTCAGGTCCTCCTGACTTCAGGGCTGGTGCTCTATCCACTGCGCCACCTAGCTGCCCCAGGGAGCACTTAATTTTGATCCTTAAACAAACCAGCCTGTTTTTCTGTGCAGTAACCCAGAAGGCAGTCTCTCTTAAAAGTGCATTAGAAAAAAGTTTTGGGTGTGGCAAAAGGGTACTAAGCAAGCCAGGGTGTGGATGTGGCAGGGTAATTCATCCGGAGACTGGGAAAACAAGGAAAGACTTGCCCTTCTAGATGAGGGGGTCATCAGCGCCACCCCCTTTAGGAAGTGAAATTATTATTAAAGTGAAATAAAGCTGGAGGAGGAGAAGCTTTCTTGTAGGTGAAGGATAATAAAAAATCTCTTATTTTCCTCACATGCTCTGGCCCATAATCATGAATTTGTCCTGTACTTGCAATCACACTACTGGCACACCATTGGTATTTTATAATTGAAAAGCCCTGCAAATATAGGGTGATAAAGGGGGAAGCCCATTAAGACTGAAAAGGGAAGTCAACCATTGCTTTACCCTTTTTCCCCTTGAGCCACCCTCCGAGCCATAAGGGAAGCTTACCTCCACTGAGGATGATGACAGCTATAAATATTGCTAGGTCGCTATCATCTAATTCCAGTGCATTGAACTTTACAGCAAACTCAAACTTGGGCTCCATAAAATCACCAAAGGGTTTTCTTAGGCTCTTCAGAAACTCCCTCGTCATGAATCCTTGGCCCTCGGATATGAGAACCCCATCTTTATTCATCAAGGAAGCCAGCATGGTGTAGATGATCTCATGGACACCATACTTCAAGAGGGTCACTTGGTCGTTCAAGTCAAGGTTGACAAAACCTGGAATGTTCTTGGCGTATTCAGTGATCTCCTGGACGGCTTCCACAGAACGGAACTGACAGCCCTGGAAAATGCGGATGGCTACTTCTTTGCTTTGTTCCTGCAGGGGTGTGATGTGCTTAAACTTAATCTTGTCTTCTCCCATCATTAAGGAGTTCATGTCATAAATAACAAATGGCTGAAAACACAAAAGGGGATGGGGTTAACACAAATAGTTAGATTATTGTAGCATCAAAGTTCATAAAACTTTTTTTCCCCACATAAATCTGTCTCTCCCTTACAGAAATCTTCAAAGCTGGACACACTTGAAGAGATTTCTCTTATCTTGCCTCTCATTTAAATAATCTACTGAAATTAACCATGCTTAATCTATTGTAGTCTTTTTTACTGATACCATTCAGTTGTGGCTAGTTGATTTTTAGTGACAGTCTTTGATGTTTGTAGGATGTAAGGAGAGAGTTTAGAATCATGATTTCTAGGGAATGTCTGATGTGAAAACTCCTTCAATCAATCAACGATTCATTAAGTGCCTACTATGTTCCAAGCACTGTTCTAGATGCTGGGACACAGATAAAAAATTGAGTCAGTCCCTGTCATTAAGGAGCATGTATATCAACATTTCTCTGTAAGAGTTTCTTAGAAAATTGAAATGTTAAGTAACTTGCCCAGGATTATGGAGTGAGTAAATTTCAGAAGTAGATCTTGACTCTGTAACCCTAGACCTCAACCCATGGTACAACAATGCCTTATTGGTACCAAACCAACTTCTTACCCCTAGTTGTTTTGTTATACTGAACAAACTTTTAACTTTCTTTCAATGAAAACATGATCACCCTTGGATCAGCTTGGGCAAGAAAACCTCCTCTCAACCTAAAAAGATCCACTTTGTAACCTGAGATTAAATCTGAAATCTCAAAAGGTTTCAAAGTTTGCATATGAAATATACTAAATGATAATAAATCAGTCAGAAAACAGATTGAAAAAATCAAGGCCAAGAAAATGTCTATTTTTTTTAAACCCTCTGGAAGCAATCAGTTTCGGAAAGAACAGATGTAAGACCTCTGGGTAAGAACTGAAAAAAAAAAGTGGCCAAAAAAGAAAAAAAAAAAGGTCTGAATTTATCTTAGAAATGTGAATCCTTAAGGGACAAATTATCGAGTAAAATACATGCATCATTTATGTGGGGCTGCAGCAGACTACTTGGGAAAAGCAAGTTGTATTTGAAAAATAATTGGCTTTTCTTCGCTTATTACGGCATCATGCAGATATGGCCAGGGATCTGGTAGAGTGCAAAGAAAGAACACGGGAACTGGAAATCAGGTGACCTGAGTTGCCATCCAAGAGTCAGAAGCTTTGGAGCCAGAGGATCTGGGTTGGAATTATAGTTCTGTCACTTGGTATAAGTGTGATCTTGGACAAAGTCAGTTAATATCTCAGGCTTTCGTTCCTCATCCATAAAATGAGGATTTTGGGTCGATGCCCTCTAAGTTCCATCTCTGATCCTGTAATCTCTAAGAACCTGTTTCCTTACTTGTAAAGTGAAAGACTAGATTGCCTCTAAAATCCATTTCATCTCTAGGTCTCTAAGTGAAGGTTAAGAGCATGAAGGGTGAAGGGGAGGTCAGGATGCCAAGAGTAACATCCTTGGAGCAGCAGGCAAAATGCTCACTGAAGTCTGCATACAGAGCAGGGAAAGGAAGGCCACCTCAGGTGAGTTCCCACCTTGCTGGACACCCTGGCAAACTCTCATGTTGGGTTCATGATGGTGTCAACTGATTTGGCAATAATACCAAAAGAGACTTCAGGATTTTCTACTGAATGGGGATCAGAATGACTTTTAAAATCTTAGTTTAATGACTCCTCATCATATGTTCTGTTTCCTTCATGTTTATACCAGTTCTGTCTATTTGATATCTTGTAAAATGGAAATAGAAATATGTGCTAAGGTACTAAATAATGTTTGTATGCTAAAAAAAATTAAAATCTTTATGTATACACATATTCGATTTGTCAAGTATTTTAACATAATTAACATGTAGTGAACTTCCTGCCATCTAGGAGAGGGGGTGGGAACTAGGGGGGAAAAATTTGTAATAGAAAGCTTTGTAAGGGTCAGTGTTGAAGGATTACCCATACATATGTTTTGCAAATAAAAAGCTTTAATAAAAAAATAAAATCTTAGTTTACTACTGTGTAAAATGGGGGAAACTGAAGTGGATGATTTTTAAGTTTTTATCCAGCTCTAAATCCTATTATCCTCTGACCTCTTCCAGTTCTATCAGCCAAAGCCTTAAGTCAGTTATTTGTTGTTATTCAGTTGTTTTAGTCTCGTCCAACTCTTCATGAACCCACTTGGGATCTTCTTTGGCAAAAATACTGGAATGGTTTGCTATTTCTTTCTCCAGCTCATTTTACAGAGGAGGAAACTGAGGCAAATAGGGTTAAGTCACTCGCCTAGAGTCACACAGCTAGTGAGTGTCTGAAGCCAGATTTGAGCTCAGAAAGATGAATCTTACAAACTCCAAAGCAGTCAGTTATACATTGAGGACCTGAGTTCAAATCTGGTCTCAGACACTTAACACTTCCTAGCTGTGGGACCATGGGCAAGTCACTTAACCCCAATTGCCTCAGCCAAAACAAACAAACAAAGAAATGATTTTACTATGGGAAGATGAGAATGCCAGGGAGTGGACTGTCTCAGATCAATACTGATTGTGTCTTCTCAAGATCCTGGGGGAAATAGAGTGTCGGAGCTGGAAGGCACCTCAGAGACCATCTAGCCCATCCCCCTCATGAATGACTAACCCAAAGGTGTACAAATCATTGTTTGCTTTTGTTTTTTTGTTTTTGTTTTTGTTTTTTGTTTTTTTTTTTTTTTTGCTGAGGCAATTGGGGTTAAGTGACTTGCCCAGGGTCACACAGCTAGGAAGTGTTAAGTGTCTGAGACTAGATTTGAACCCAGGTCCTCCTGACTTCAGGGCTGGTGCACTATCCACTGCATCACCTAGCTGCCTGTACAAGTCATTGGTAAGCAAGCTGAGATTCAAGCACAGGTGTTCTGATTCCACATACCAATGCACTTGTTATTCAACCCAATCAATAATCAACCAACAAACATATATTGAGTGCCTACTATGCTAAGCATTCCACACCATGTTATCAAGTGTTCTTAAATATACATTTCTGTGAAATCAAGAATGATTCTTAGATTTCCCATAGAACAACAACAACAACAAAATCACTCATGTAGTCAGCATGTATCACTGGCCCTTAAGCTAAATATACTGGTATCTTTTCCCTCTGCTACACTGTCAGCTCTTGGAGGGCAAGGATCATTTCCTATCTAAGCTTTGTAAATAATCTCTTAGTAAATGTTTGTTGTATTGGATCAGACTTATTTTCTGAGGCATCAAAGTCTTCGGGGACAGAGGAGGGAAAGGGATGTCATTTCAGTTGTATTTCTTCCCTGATGGGAACTCTGGCAAATTCTGATATGAAATTGGGATCAAGTTGGTGACAACTGGTTTAGAGATAATATTGAAAAAGCCTTTAGTCTTCGGGGTTCCAGTCAGGAAAACCTGGATTCATCAATCCCTCCCCATCATACATTCTGACTGTGTGAGCCTGGGCAAGTCACTTAAAATTCTCGGGACTCCCAGGCAACTCCCTAATGCCCCTCAGTTGTGGATCTGCATGGCAAGAGAGAATTTCTTCACTAGAAGTTCCCTATGCCTATGAAATCATGGGTCTGGTCCCAAAATAAAACTGTATTTCAAAAGGCAGTGTGGTGGAATGGAAGGAGAACTGAACTCAGAGTCATAAGACTTGGATTCTAGTTTTGCTTCTACTTCTTAACTCTCTGTCCTAAGTCATGTTCCCTTTCTGGGTTTCTGCTTGCTCATCTGTTAAATGGGTAGAATAGCATTTACCTTGTTTATCTCACTGAGCTGCTAAGAAGAAAGCATTTTTTAATATGTAAAACCCAAGAAGCATATAAGCGCAATTGATTTTTTTTGCCCTTGCTCTCTTGTGGAAGTACTTCTCAATGGTCAGTTGTGCAATGGATGGCTGGTGATGCTCTGATAGAAGCCAGACAAAGCGTGGCCCCTTCTCAATGCAGTTTATGGTATATAATATCAGCTCTCTTTAGTCCCTCTAGAATTGTCACTGTTATTTGTCCTTGGTTCTCAAGGAGGACCATGATATTGGGGAGGTGATGCCATGACATGCAAATGAATTGGATTTAAGTGAGGGAGGGCTGGACAAGGTTCCCTGCCTCACTTTCCCCTTCAGAGCCATCTAGGCCCAGTGTCAAGATATAAATCGAGATGATAAAGATGGCCCTGGAGGAAATGGGAGACCTTGGTCTTTATAAGCTAAGGTCTTCAACAGGTCTCCTCTGGACAGAAGCAATGCCCCTTTACTGATTAGGCTGGGTAAGAAATGAGGCAGAGAATGGTTTCTATTACCCAATCAGGGAAAAAAAAATCCAGTCTGTGAGGGAAAGATCCTGAGGGTTTCTGGCTAAAATAGAAATGCCATCTACATATACTTTGAGTCAATCAGAAGAGATTGCCACAGAGAACTTCTAAGACACTGTAACACGACTGCAAAATCACCACTCATTCCCATAAGGCAACAACATGTATAGAACTTCTGGCTTGACTTTCTGGACGTGCTTCTGTCAATGGCACAGCTCCTCAATCTCGAGGATATGCACAGAGAGCTTTCTCCTCAATGGAAGTCGTTTCTCTGGAACTGTGCCCTAAAAACTCACCCCTGTGACTCTGCTCTTCCCCCTCCCCTCCAACTAGAGCTCTTGGTTCCTGTTTTTGAGATTGTGATAGTTAAACTCTGGGCACAAAAATCCTGCTAATTCTTTCTCCCTATTTAACAACAATGTGTCTTTAACCCCTTGGCAATTGATGATGGTCAGGATTTCCTGGCAATAAACACTCAAGGACAAAGAAAAGGATCTAGCACCCCCCCTACACCGTACCAAGCTGTTCCAGTTTTTCCCCCCTCAGCATTTTAGGTGCCAACTCTGCTCTAATGGGGCTGAGCTGGAAGAGAATGTGGGTATTTACATGCAAATGAATGGCACTTGGGGCCCACTTGACCATGGATTCCTTATTCCTTCTTCCATTGAGTCACAACCCTTATCTTGGCTGATGTTTTCCTTGTACTCTGGAAATACACACAGGCCAAGGCCTTTTTGGCCTCTGGGTGGACATTGTAATTGTTATGTTGACAATATATATACACAATCCCTCATCCTAGAAAATTTGCCTCTTAGGGAAATCTGCCATTTAGGGACCACTAGGCTATATAAATAATAATGTGTAATTAATGACTACTAATCCTGGGATTGTAAACAGTTAAACTATTCATCACTTTTACACAAAGCAATAATGCTGAAATTTGCTGCTTATCTTTAGACTTATTGAAAAGATAGCGGTCCATTTGCTGTTAGTGAGAGCTGAGCTCTTATAACTGAGAGTGGAATTTGGCCTGTGGAAATCATCTTGAATCACTAAATTAATATTGCACCCCTGTGCCAAGTTTTTCCTGATAAAGCACACTAAACTTTTCTGTGTTACCGTATGCAATTTTTTTTTTGGAATCATAAAGAATTGAGTATGACATTCAAGGCCCAGCTTTTCCAAACTTTTCTTCTACTGACTCCCCTTAATATGTTCTATGTGCTAGTCCCACTGGGATAGTCAACATCTCCTATGTCACCTAGAATTTCTGATCTACCATATTACTGTCTGCAAAAATACTCTTCATTCTTTAAGTCAAACTTCAAGTGTCATTTCCTCTATGTCCTCTTAATTATTCCACCATAAGAGCTCTCCTTCCTCTGCACTATTAAAATACTTTGTACCTTTCTTAGGGCACTGATCCTGTATTATTATAGTTGTTTGTGGTCATATTTTTCCAACTAGATTGTAAGCCCCTTGAGTGCTGGAATCACTTTTGTCTTGTACATAATTAAAAAAAAGTCTCCCCC
>JAJPUD010022905.1:8003-20707 GCA_023553655.1 Myrmecobius fasciatus | reverse complement strand
AAAGCTAACATTTCTAATACAATATTAAATAGTAATGGTGACAGTGGGCAGCCTTGTTTCACTCCTGATCTTATTGGGAATGGTTTTAGTTTGTCTCCATTACATACGATGCTTGCTAATGGTTTTAAATAGATGCTACTGATCATTTTAAGGAAAAGCCCATTTATTCCTATACTCTCTAGTGTTTTTAATAGGAACGGGTGGTGGGTTTTATCAAATGCTTTTTCTGCATCTACTGAGATAATCATATGGTTTTTGTTAGTTTGGTTATTGATATAATTAATTATGCTGATAGTTTTCCTAATATTGAACCAGCCCTGCATCTCTGGTATAAATCCTACTTGGTCATAGTGTACTATCCTGAGGATGACTTTCTGTAATCTCATTGCTAATATCGTATTTAAAATTTTTGCATTAATATTCATTAGGGAAATTGGTCTGTAGTTTTCTTTCTCTGTTTTCACCCTACCTGGTTAGGTATCAGCCCCATATCGGTCTCATAGAAGGAATTTGGCAGTATACAATCTGTCCTTATTTTCTCAAATAGTTTGTATAGTACTGGAATTAATTGTTCTTTGATTGTTTGGTAGAATTCATATGTAAATCCATCTGGCCCTGGAGATTTTTCCTTAGGGAGTTGGTTAATAACTTGTTCTATTTCTTTTTCTAATATGGGGCTATTTAAATAATTTATATCCTCTTCTCTTAATCTGGGCAATCTATATTTTTGTAGATATTCCTCCATTTCATTTAGATTATCAAACTTACTGGCATGAAGTTGGGCAAAGTAACTCCTCATTATTGCTCTAATTTCCTCTTCATTGGAGGAAAGTTCTCCCTTATCATTCTTGAGACTAACAATTTGATTTTCCTCTTTCTTTTTTCTTATCAAATTAACTAAAGGCTTATCTATTTTGTTGGTTCAATAGTTTTCTTATTTACAATTTTATTAATTTCTCCTTTTATTTTTAGAATTTCCAATTTGATATTTAATTGAGGGTTTTTAATTTGTTCTTTTTCTATTTTTTTTAATAATAAGCCCAGTTCGTTGATCTTTTCTTTCTCTCTTTTATGCAAGTAAGCATCTAGAGATATAAAATTGCATCTTATAACAACTTTGGCCATATCTCACAAATTTTGTTATGTTGTATCATTATTGTCATTCTCCTGGATGAAATTAATAATTGTGTCTATGATTTGCTCTTTCACCCATTCATTCTTCAGGATTAGATTATTTAATTTCCAATTAACTTTTGGTCTATTTTCTCCTGGCCTTATGTTGCATGTGGTTTTTATTGCATCATGATCTGAAAAAGATGCATTTACTATTTCTGCCTTTCTGCATTTGACTTTGAGGTTTTTATGCCCTAACACATGGTCAATTTTTTGTATAGGTTCCATGGACTGCTGAGAAAAAAGTAAACTCCCTACTGTCTCCATTCAATTTTCTCCATGGATCTATCACACCTAACTTTTCTAACAATTGGTTTGTCTCCCTTGTTTCTTTCTTGTTTATTTTGTGGTTTGATTTATCTAATTCTGAGAGAGCAAGGTTGAGATCCCCCACTAGTATCGTTTGGCTGTCTATTTCTTCTTGCATCTCTCTTAATTTCTCCCCTAGAAATTTGGATGCTATTGCACTTGGTGCATATATATTTAGTATTGATATTGCTACATTATCTATGGTACCCTTTAATAAAATATAGTTTCCTTCCTTATCTCTTTGGATTAGATCTATCTTTGCTTTTACTTGATCTGAGATAAGGATTGCTACTCCTGCTTTTTTTTGTTCACCTGAAGCATAATATTTTCTGCTCCAGCCATTTACCTTCATCCTATATGTGTCACTATGTTTTAGATATATTTCTTGTAGACAACATATTGTGGGATTTTGTTTTTTAATCCAGTCTGATATCCGCTTCCGCTTTATGGGAGAGTTCATTCCATTCACATTCACAGTTAGAATAACTAATTCTTTATTTCCTGCCATCTTATTTACCCAAGTTCTGTTTTTCCCTTTCCTTTCCCCTTTCTCCCTTCCCCCCTCCTCAGTACTTTGCTTTTGATGACCCTCTCCCACAAACAATCCACCACCCTTTAGATCCCCTCCCCCCCTTTTTTACTCCTTTCCCCTGATTCTTCTATTTTCCCTTCTATTGATTTATCCCTTTCTTTTCCTCCTTTCCCTCCCACTTTCCTCTAGCAACGGACAAGTTTCTATGGGAAATCAAGTGTCTGAGATACACTTTTAGAGCCCAACCTAATGAGAGTAAGATTTACCGAATGCTCATCTCCCTCCCCTCTTTCTCTCAATTATATTAGGTTTTCTTTGCCTCTTCAAGAGATTTTACCTTGTTTTTACCTCCTTTTTTTTTAGATCTTATTTTACGAATTTTCCCTCTTTTCCCCAGTATGACAACCTTCCCCCTCTATTTTTCTTTTTTCATATTATCAAAGTAATATCTACTTAATTATACCCCCAAACTTTAAGTATCCCCATAGTAGAAATAAAGTTCTCAAGAGTCCTTTCCTTTTTAACTTTTTATGCTTCTCTTGAATTCTGTGTTTGGAGGTCGAATTTTTTGTTCAGATCTGGTCTTTCCATTAGAAATAGGTGAAATTCACCTATATCATTGAATGACCATCTTCTTCCCTGGAGGATAATGCTCATTCTAGCTGGATAGGTTATTCTTAGCTATAATCCAAGTTCCTTTGCCTTTCGGAATATCTGGATCCAGGCATTTCGATCCTTCAATGTGGAGGCTGACAGATCGTGTGTGATTCTAATTATTGATCCTTGGTATTTGAATTGTTTCTTTCTAGCTGCTAGGAGAATCTTTTTCTTGGTGCTATAGTCCTGAAATTTATCCACGATATTCCTTTGGGGTTTTAATTTTGGGGTCTCTTTCAGGCAGTGATCGGGGAATTCTTTCAAGGGTGATTTTTGCCTTCTGATTCTACAATCTCAGGGCAGTTTTTTTTCAGGATTTCTTGGAAGATGATGTTTAGATTCTTTTTCTCATCATGTCTTTCAGGAAGTCCAATAATCCTTAGATTGTCTCTTCTAGATCTATTTTCCAAGTCAGTTGTTTTTCCCAGGAGATATTTCATATTTTCTTCTAATTTTTCATTTTTTTTTTGTTTTTGTTTGACTGATTCTTGAAGTCTTATTGAGTCATTCACTTGCATTTGTTCAATTCTTCTTTTTAAAGTGTTGTTTTCTTCCCTTACCTTTTAAGCTCCTTTTGTAACTGGCCAATTTGTTCATTGCACTCTTTTTCTACTTCACTAATTTTATTTTTCAATAAGTTGGTGTCTTTTTCATATCTCTTTTGCAGGGCATTATATCCTTCTTGCAAAATACTGTATCTTTCTTGCACTGATTTCAATTTATTTTCCCATTTATCCTCCAGCTCTCTTTTTAGATTCTTTATGCAATCTTCCAGAAAGGCCTTTTGAAAAGGGGACCAGTGATGGTCCTCAATAACTTCTCTGGAGTTTTGTCTAAAGGAATCTCAGGATCTGGGGTCAGCCATTCTTTCTCTCGATAGAAGCTGTCTATGGTGAGAGCTCTCTTTTGCTTCTTCATTTTTTTAGACAGAGTGTACATCTTTTTAAGGCTTGAAAAACGTCAGCTGAAGTTATTTGCCCTGGGGCAATTCGGCGAATTAACTTATTGTTCTGGGCCTGTGGGGACTAGGACTAAGTCCAAATTACTCCTTAAAGAAGGCAGATCTGCCAGAACACCTGCCCTCAATCAGGGCAGAGTGTCCTGAGTGGCTCAGATAAACTCCAGGTGTTTGGAGTTTGGAGTTTGCTTTTTCTGCCACACTGAGCTGAGTCCCACCCTCACTTCCAGGCTGCACCTAGTAGACTATTTATTCCTGTGTCTGAGTTAAACAAACCTGATATGAAGTTCTTCAGAGATATCAGCAAGCAGTGTCCAAATATTTCTGGATCCGTTGACTTGAAGATCAGTTCAAAGGCTTATTTTATTGCTGATTTGAGAGAAGATCGGAGGAGGAAGCAAAGAGTCACGTTTTCACTCTGCCATCTTGTCTCTGCCCCTAAATTCCAACTTGAAATTTTCTTACCTTGTCCATATCCTTCCCAAAATCCTCCTTCAAAAATGCAAAAATATTTTCAGTGAAATGATCAACTGAAAAACATATATATATATACACATACATATAAAAACATATATATATATACATATATGATTAGAACTATTTTAATATTTTTCTCTACACATTAGAAGCTAGATTCATTTAGGTTCTAAGGCATACTTCTTTCTTTCAGGTGAATTCAGCAATGTAATTTCAATCATGGTTACCCAATTTACTTCGTCTTTTTTTTTTCTTTTGATAAGAAGGGAAAGTGTTGGTAAAATTTTTCCCTTTGCTAATATAGCATTCTTAATTATTGTTGTGTTATGGATAGTATAAATTAAGAGAAATGGAGCAAAGGATGGCAGCTATTATAGGCACCCAATCTGTGTCAGGATTTGTACGAAGCACTTCCCAAATATCTCATTTGATTTTCACAACAAACCTGTGCAGGAGGTATTGCTGTCCCTTCCATTTTATCTCTGAAAAAGGATGTAGATAGTGATTAGTGTCACAAAGCCAGTAACAATCTAAGGTTAGATTGACCAGGTATTCCTGGCTCCATATATAAATGTATGTTTATTGACTCTGCATATAACTTGAAACTGTAAGGAGAGCTAGCATGTTAGTTGATAATGTTAAGATATTTATTTATCTATATACATGTATTTGTGCACACATGTATGATGTTATATTCACATACATGCTGACACACATATTACATAGAAATGCTAATGCACATTATGTTTATGTGTATATGCATGTTTATGTAAGTACATGTTTAAATATATATTATGTCTATATTATGTATGTGTGTATATATATGTATATACATACACATATATATCTATACATAGACAAAGAGAGAGAATTGCATTTGTATATGTATATGTATGTATATTGCCCTAATGGTTAGAATATTATTAGATGTGCAATCTGTTCTTTACAGATTTTTTATGAGGCACAAATGAAGGTATCAAGTATAAAAAAGCTATAGTTTGGAAAAACTAACTAAATGTATTATAATTAGCTTCCATAGGCTGAAATGTCAGTGAATTGAATAGAATTGAATGATCAATCAAAAAATAAAATTAAATAAGTATAAATGTAAAGTTCTCTCTAAATTCTTATGTAGAAGCTTCACTTGGTTGTACAAGGTTATGATGGACTTTAACAAGTTGGAAGGGCTTTGAATGTTTTCTCAACAACAGACTAAGATTGGAGGACCATTCATTAATGAATTCTTTGGCCATGGCAACACACGAAACAGAAAATTGATAACAATCCTCTGAAGCTGTCTTCTCCTTCAGCTATAGCAGCAGAGTAACAAAAAAGAGCAGAGGATGCTAAGAAACACATGGAGTTTTTTAATATACATTTTTATACACAAGGTACAATGTCCCCAATATTCCATGTATATCTAATAGGAGGTGGATTATGATACATTAGTCATGATAAAAACATAATACAAAAGGAAAAAATAGCTAAATAAAAGTATGGTACACTGCTTCTCTTTAGAGATAAATAAAAGAGCTGTTGTTTTTAATCAAAAGGAGGAAATAAGAAACATATTTTAATAGAATATTTAGTTAGCTCATATTTAGATGCCTAGGATGTTTCCATAAATACCACATTGAAAAGATAATGATCTTTCTTTATTTGATAATTCTGTAGAGACATTGCATTTTCTTGGTCACATACGAGTAGACTCACATCCTACTTGCTATCATTAATCTTTACTCTTTCTCAACTTTCTACCCTTCCCTGACCTATCCCATCTTGTACTAAGTTGTACTGATTCTACCTTTAAAACATTTCTCAAATTAATGTTCTTTTCTCCTCTGACATTGATGCAATTATCGTGCAGACACTTATCATAATCATGCCTCTTCAAAATGTTGTATTTTTATAGTTATTGCTTTGGGCCTCAAAACATTGCATGAGTCATGTCTTGGGGAAACTAGGTAGCTCAATGTATATAATGCTAGACCTGGAGTTAGGAAGATTCACCCTGAGTTCAAATCTGGCCTCAGAAATCTATTACCTGTCTCACTCTTGGGTAAATCATTTAACCATGTTAACCTCAGTTTCTTCATCTGTAAAATGAGCTGGAGAAGGAAATTACAAATCATCTCTGTATCTTTGCCAAGAAAATCCAAATGGGATCATGAGGAGTCAGATATGACTAAAAACAACTGTAACAAAGGCAAAAACAATGGGGTTAATCACCCTTGAATTTCTGCCAACTTCAATCCATTCCCTATTTGGCTTTCAAAGTTATTTTATGAACATTCAGGTGTGTTCATGCCACATATTTTATTCCATTCAATAAACTACAATGTCTGTTGACTATTTCTGTTATAAAAAATCCTCTGATGAACTTTTCAGATCTTTCAAAAAGCTGTCCTTTTCCTACATTTTCAATTTTCTCATACTTTCTATTTCCTGACATAAGATATTCTATCTCCTGATTCCATGCATTCTCTTTTTCTATCATGCCAGGAATGGTGTATCTCCTCTTCTCTACCTTTTGGATTCTCTATCTTCAGTCATTCCCTAGGATAAAGACTATGTTTTCCCAGAAACCTTGTCTCATCCTCTTAATTCTACACCATTTTCTTTGAGAATATTTTTAAATACATCTTGTCTATACCTTGTTTGTATATATAGTTTTTTTTATATGTTGTCTCCCCCTTCAACTGTGAACTTTTATTTATTTATTTTAATTTCAAATTACTAACTGTGAACTTATTAAGAGAAGGAACTGTTTAATTTGTTTTTAGCACTGTTTTGGCAAATAGTAGGCACTTAATAAATACTTTTTTGGCTAATTTTTACTTGAAAAAATAAGATTCCTAACGTAAGATGTAGATATAGTCATTCTTTGAGGAGTTCCATAAATCTTTCCATGTTACATAAACATATATTTTCATATTCTGCAAACAGTGCAAAAATGAAAATGGATGAGAAAGAAGTAAAATATTTATCAGGAATAAGGAATGAGAGGGACCAAAGATTTGTATATTGTACAGACACCTTATACCTATTTATAATCTCAAAGAAAAAAAAAGTGTTGGTTGTACTTAACAAGAATAATACCAAAGCTATATATATTTTAAGAGGTTGTTATTGACATGAGTCATTCTTATTAGTCATCCATGTAGGGTCAGATCCCCAAATGGTGAAAGCAAAGACCAAATTGAATAAACTATTGTAAGAAATAATTCAAATGAGAAAAAAATAGTAGTTAAAACAATACCCACTTTATATACTTTGTTATTGAGAAAAATTGGAATACCAATAAAAAAGAACATTAGCATATATTATAATTATTTCCTATAAAAGTTTAATATACACATATGAGTTTCCATATTAAGAACTAACTAGAACTTTAAATGAAACTTAAATTATTTGACTTCCATCTATTATTTTCTCCAGAATAAATATTCCCAGTTCTTTCAATGGATTATCAATTAATATTATTGTAGGTCCTTTGATATTCTGATTCCCCCTCCTTAGTATTTTTCAGCTTCTCAGTTTCATTCCTAAAATAAAGTGCATAAAAATAAGCATAATAATATACATGCTGTGTGTGTATGAAAAATGAAGTGGGATTGTCATCATCTCTTCTTGGTACTCTGTCTTTCAATGTAGTCTAACTTTGGATTAGCTCCTTAGGCTGCCATATCCTCCTGTTGTCTCAAATTATGCTTAGAATACACTAAAAACCCCTGCAATTTTTCCCCCCACACAAATGCTATGTGTCCATTTCTCCTTGACACTGATAGTTATAAAAGTTATTTTAAAACAAACTAAAAAGTTATTCTTCTGTGATTTCAGCAAACTGGTCCCCCCAGCTACCAAAAAAAATTAAAAAAAAATTAAAAATTTATCCCTTCCCATTCTGTTACTCTCAGTTATATCTTCCCATATACTCAGGTTTTGAGTCTATGTTATCCTAAAGGAATTGTTCAGTTTTGTATCTTGCCAATTCAGGGACAACCATAATAGTTCCATCACATATTCCTTTCTCTCTCAACATGATCGATTCATTTTGATCACATTTTCTTTTGGTGACATGCTATAACTCTGATTCCTTATTATGCATTGGAGCTTCATACCAATATGTGCTCCTCCATTAACCTCTCTGATATTCATTTTAAATTTTCAGAGATTACCATTCCATGACAGTTATACATGCAACAACAAGAGTAGAATATTGATATTAACAAGTGGGTCCATCATTACATGGAGAAATTTGGAACCATTATGAAACATTACAATTTTTCATAAATTGTAAACCAGTTTCCTCCTGATTAGTTGTCACTCTAACACATCTATTTGCAGTGTCTAAAGTAAATATGCATATATGCTTATGTGTTTATATTTATAAGTGATTACTTAAATTAAATAAAATGGAACTTTTTTTGCAGTTTCCACTCTTTCAAATTAATAAAATATTGACTATAAAATGGCAAACTTTCAAGAAAAGACAATAGGTCGGCAAATTCCAACTTCCCCAAACATTAGTGGATGGTTAAAGATTGCATGTTGGGAAATTTCATCACCTGGGTAGCCAATTTTTTTACTGAAGACTCAAGCTTTTCAACAACCATGCAGTCTATTACTAGATCTATACTCCAAGTCTTTTCAGTTCTGTGATAGTTGTCCAAGTTTCTTTCATACTGGCAATTTTTTTGAAAACTAAGCTCACCATGATGAAACACTGGGCTAAGACTATAATGGATCAAATGTTAAAATTCTGTTTAAATATTTTTGTTATTAATATATTAGTATTAATTCAATAAAGACAATATCCAAATGCAAATATCTCTGAGCCTTCATTCCATTATCCCGACATTAATGATCTGTGACAGTATACCTTCCCCAGTCTTAAATCTATTTTAATATCAAGATTTAATGACACAGTTAGCTCTGTGTCTGAATGGGCATGAACTTTCTGTCTCATCATTACAATTGAATTTTTCCCATTTAATTTTGGTTCCTAATATTTAAATGCCCTTGTTGATATTTTCTATAAAATTGACTATTAAAATCTTTATTAATCTTGGTACTAGCTGATTCCTCCTGCCTGGGCCACTTTCTGTCAACTATTTAATAGAAAAAGCATTCAACCTATTTTTAGGATTTTACTTCACTCTGTTTTACAGTTTAGGGGTTTACTAAACAGTAGAGCACTATTTCCTCTAACATAAAAACTCAATTTCTCCAGAACTAAAAGCTTTTTTTCACCTCCCTTAAATTTTGGTTTTCATTTTGAAAGTACTATTAATGCACAAACTCAGATTTTTATGAATATAAACAGAAATGCATAATCAGCTTCTGAATGCACTACTTGGGCTGATCACAACCTGAGGATTTTTCAGTACAGTACTCTTTTCAGCAGAATTTTTATTTTCTTGAAATTTATTGCGATGGCATAAAACTTTTTTATAGCTGATACATAATGTATGATTACTCATAAATCTAGGCTGTGTCTTGCATTGGACATGTACAAGCACCACTGTATAATAAATTTATTACAATGGTTGACTTTAACAGCTCTTCACATTGCAAGTTCAAAGCATTAAGCCTTTTGAAAAAGTTGCCAAACTTTCTGGCTCTTGATCTTCTTTCTTGTTCAACTGCTTAAATAGAAATAAATAGCAAGCAGCAAGCATTATAGTCAGAGTTCCAAACAATCTTGATAGAGCATGCACTATGTAATGAAACAATATTAAAAAGAGAAGTCACGTTGACAATCCAATGCCCAGATTCTATACTCTTAGGCCACAAACTCTGCAAACATTCCCAAAGCTAGAAGACATAGTTGGATCCTTATTTTATGGAGAAATAATTGAGTGCTAAAGTGAATTCCTTGAGCTAGGAATGCACATATACATGTATATAAGTATGTATGCATGTATATAAGTTTAGATAAGTATATCTTGATATTAGATGAATTCCCCCTACACAAGGCCATTTCTGGTACATATATAAATGTATGTGCTATGTAGAATTATATTATAGGGATAAATATAGATGTAGCCATAAATATAAAATCTAATCATTGATTATAATAATGTTGCATTTTTGTTGTACTTTAAGATTGGAAATTTTTTACATATATTGTCTCATTCTATTTAGTGTGGTGCAGTAGAAAAACTCTGAAATTGTAGTCCAAATTCCTGGGTTCAAATTTCTCCTTTTGAAAAAGGACCCACATGTGCAAAAATGTTTTTAGTAGCTCTTTTTGTAGTGGCAAGAACTGGAAACTGAATGGATGCCCATCAGTTGGAGAATGGCTGAGGAAGTTATGGTATATGAGTGTTATGGAATATTATTTTCCATAAGAAACGACCAGCAGGATGTTTTCAGAGAGGCTGGGAGAGACATACATGAATTGATGCTAAATGAAGTGAATAGAACCAGAACATTGTACACAACAACAGCAAGATTATATGAGGATAAAGTCTGATGGTCAGCAAGGTGATTCAGGCCAGTTCCAATGGTAATATGAGAGAACCATTGGCACTCACAGTGGGCATTGTGGGGACTGAGTGTGGATCACAATATAGAATCTCACTTTTTGTTGTTTGCTTGCATTTTGTTTTCTTTCTCATTTTTTTTTCCTTTTTGATCTGATTTTCCTTGAGCAGCATAATTGTGGAAATATGTATAGAAGAATCACATATGTCTACCACATATTGTATTGATTCCCATCTAGGAGAAGGAATGGGGGAAAGAGAAGGGAAAATTGAAACACAAGGTTTGCAAGGGTTGAAATGTTGAAAATTATACATATGTTTTGAAATAAAAAAATCTTTAATTTAAAAATAAGCTATTTTAAGTAAAAAAAGAAAAATTATTTTAAAAAATCAAAAAACAAATTTCACCTTTTGTGTTCACTAACTTTGAGACTTATAGTGAGTACATGAGCCTCAGTTTCCTCATTTCTAAATTATTACAGATGTACTACATAGTTTCTGTGCTCGCTTTCAGTTCTGGATCTTTGATTTGATAATTTATGAAATACTGGTTCTCTCTCTTTTGATACGTGTATAGTTTCAGGTATACCCCTCAATTATTGTAAATCTCAAACAAATAAAATGCTTTTAGAAATTTAATAAAATATATAGAACACCTCAACTATCAATTCAGTTTGACATTGAAAAATATTTAAATCTATTTATAAAATATTATAAATGCTATGACATTAAAATCGTTTACCACTTACAAATGGTAAATATTGGAAAATGTTACTTTTTCATTTTAACATTACTTCCTATAATCCAGTAACTTGTAATTATTATGTTTTCTTCTCATATTACCTTTAAGAAAATAATTATTTTTTTAAAACTGTATTAACACTTCAGATTTTCTTTATAAAAAGGATAGTATAGAAAATGGGTAAGTCAGAAGCCCTGGTGATGCAGATGCAGTCTCTGTTATGGACTCTGTGTGCATGATCTTGGGTAACTAAGTGAACTGTTTTGAGCCTTAATTTCCTTTTTACAATGGCAGGGATAAATTGGATGATCTCTTATGTCTCATATCATCTCCAACTATAAAATATTAAGATTTATTTAGAGCTGGAAGGTAGATATATAGATATAGATGACATAAATCACCTAAGATTTACCAAGAATAAAAATTCTTTTTAAAGTTGAATTGTAGAGAATACAATTCAATTATATAGTTAAATTTCAACAATGTTTTTACTTTACAGTGTAAGGTCTGATAGTACTGAATCTACTTCCTTTACATCTCAACTCCTTCCCTTGTTTCTTTGTTCCTGACCTTTTCTTCTTCCAAATGAACCTTATTATTAATTTTTTTCTAACTGAGGAAATTAAAAAAATATTAATTAGAATGGCATTACACAAATAGAATAGTTAGTAAAATTGTAATTTAAAAATTATTTTAACTGTTGGTTGCAATGAATAATTGTTGCTTGAACCAAAATCATTGTTGCAATGATTATAAATCAGAAATTAAATATATTTGTGACTATCATAACATGAAGACAGATAAAATATATTCTTTTTCCTTATCTCCTTCTCTTTCCTTCCTCTATTTTTCCCATTTCTCTCCCCCCCCCTCTCTCTCTTCTTTGATATGTTCCATAAAAAACATTAGGAGTTACTTATTTTCATTACCACTGGAATTACTTACCACCTTGGGCTCCTTTCTATAAATTCATTTTTAAAATAAGGAGCTGAGTGTTTCTTCTTTGAGTAGCATGAATATGTTGAAGTAGACATTTGTGATTTCTTGAAGCAAGTTTCACTGAGCACATTATCTCAAAATTTCAGACCAATGCCTTTATTTTGTTTTCTAGAAATAAAGATTGCTTTATTATATTTAATAATTTAATGATAGGTATGTTTATCATTTGCAAGTAAAAGTAACATTTTTATAAAAAGAGAGGGAAAGCGACAGACAGACAGACAGAAAGAGGCAAAGAGAGACACAGAGAGAAAGACAGAAGAAACAGAGAGGACATGGAGAAGAGAGAAAAGGTGGGGAGAAAGAAAGAAAGAAAGAAAGAAAGAAAGAAAGAAAGAAAGAAAGAAAGAAAGAAAGAAAGAAAGAAAG
>JAJPUD010022904.1:0-16269 GCA_023553655.1 Myrmecobius fasciatus | reverse complement strand
GGGGATTAATGAAAAAAAAGGCAGATGAAGGTGGCCTTGCTGTACTATATCTGAAACTATATTATAAATCAGTGGTCATCAGAACCATTTGGTACAGGCTAAGAAATAGAGCAGTTGATCAGTGGCATAGGATAGGTTATCAGGACAATCTAGGTAATAACTAAAAATTTAGTGTTTGTTAAACCCAAAGACCCCAGCTTTTGGGATAAGTACTCACTATTCGGAAAAAACTGCTGGGAAAATTGGAAACTAGTGTGGAAGAAATTAGGGCTTGACCCATACCTAACACCACATACCAAGATAAGATCTAAATGGGTTCATGATCTAGATAGAAAGAGTGATATTGTAAGCAAATTAGAGGAATGTAGTATAGTTTACCTCTCAGGCCTGCGGAGATGGAATAAATTTATGTCCAAAGAAGATCTGGACCTCTTAACTGAACACTAGATAGATAATTTTGATTATATTAAGTTAAAAAGTTTCTGTACAAATAAAACTAATGCAGACAAGTTTAGGAGGGAAGCATCAAATTGGGAAATTATCTTTACATTTAATGGTTCTGATAAAGGCCTCATTTCTAAAATATATAGAGAATGGTCTCATATATCTATGAATTCAAGCCACTCTTCAATATATAAGTGGTCAAGGAATATGAACAGACAATTTTCATATGACTAGAGATGGTTTTAATTTCATCATCTGAAAATTGTCTGTTCATAACCATTGACCACAGAAATGCAAATTAAGACAGCTCTGAGGTACCACTACACAGCTGTCAGATTGGCTAAAATTACAGGAAAAGATAACGATGAATGTTGGAGGGGATGTGGGACACTAATACATTGTTGGTGGAACTGTGAATGTATCCAACCATTCTGGAGAGCAATTTGGAGCTATGCTCAAAAAGTTATCAAACTGTGCATACCCTTTGACCCAGCAGTGTTTCTACTGGGCCGATATCCCAAAGAGATTTTAAAGGAGGGAAAGGGACCCACATGTGCAAGAATGTTTGTGGCAGCCCTTTTTGTAGTGGCTAGAAACTGGAAACTGAAGGGATGCCCATCAATTGGAGAGTGGCTGAATAAATTATGGTATATGAATATTATGGAATATTATTGCTCTGTACGAAACGACCAGCAGGACGATTTCAGAGAGGCCTGGAGAGACTTGCATGAACTGATGCTGAGTAAAACGAGCAGAACCAGGAGATCATTATACACAGCAACAACAATATTACATGATGATCAATTCTGATGGATATGGCTCTCTGCAACAAAGAATTGTCTCAAACCAGTTCCAATTGTTCACTGAAGAAAACCATATACACCCAGAGAGAGGGATATGAAATATGGACCACAACATAAAATTTTCATGCTCTCTATTGAGGATTGCTTGCATTGTGTTTCCTTTCTGTGATTTTCTTTTTTTTTCCTTGTAGATAGGATTTTTCTTGCATAATTTGTCATGTATTTCCACATTATTAACATGTAGTGGACTTCCTGCCATCTAGGGGAGGGGAGGGGACTGCGGGCAAAATTTGTAATGGAAAGCTTTGTCAAGATCAATGCTGGCAAACTACACATGCATATGTTATACAAATAAAAAGCTTTAATTAAAAAAAAAGCTATCAAACTGTTCACACCCTTTTACCCAACAGTGTTTCTATTGGGCCTATATCCCCAAGAGATATTAAAGGAAGAAAAGGGGCCCACATGTGCAATTATGTTTGTGGCCGCCCCTTTTGTAGTGGTAAGAAACTGGAAACTGAGTGGATGTCCATCAATTGGAGAATGGCTGAATAAATTATGGTATGTGAATACTATGGAATATTATTGTTCTGTAAGAAATGACCAGAAGGATTATTTCAGAGAGGCCTGGAGAGACTTGCATGAACTGATGCTAAGTGAAATGAGCAGAACCAGTAGATCATTATACACAACAATAAGACTATACAATGATCAATTCTGATGGACATGGTTCTCTTCAACAATGAGGTGATTCAAACCAGTTTCTATTGTTCAGTTTTGATGATAGTCATATCCATCTAGAGAAAGACCTGTGGGAACTGAGTGTGGACCACAACACAGCATTTTAATGCTTTCTGTGAATCTTTGCTTGCATTTATTTTTCCTTCTTAGGTTGTTTTTTTTTCTCTTTCTAGATATGATTCTTCTTGTGCAACAAGATAACTATATAGATATGTATGCATATTATATTGGATTTGTGATATATTTAACCTAAAAATAAAGTATGTCACTAAAGTAAAAAAAAAAAAAAGAAAACATAGAGTTGAGTGTCCATCATAAAGCTCCTAGGTATGGGTATGCCTGTTAATGTTTAACCATTGGCTCTCTAGGAAAAAAACAAAAAAAAAATGTGTGCGTGTGTGTGTGTATGTGTGTAACATGCACATGTTTTTAAGGTTAATTTTCATTATTAATATATTGTTTATAACTTTCTGAGATTCAGACAATCTATAAAAGAATACATGAAGCCCTGATTTAAAGTGGTTTTTGTTTATAAGTTATAAATTTTCTCACTTAAAATTTATGAATTGGTTTTCTGAGTTAGTCTGTGGTTGTTGCAGCAGATCCCTGCATCTATTTTATGCTAGAATAGAATGTGTAATACAAATGTGCATGCTCATGTCTGAAATTTCCATAGCTGTTCCCCTGCATATCACCCCCAAAATCAAGCTCGGAAACAAATTATTTTTCAAGGCATTTTTATGGAGATGATGTGGTACATGAAGGTCAGGAATCCGGCAATGGACTTGATTTATCTTCTTATTTTCATGTCTCTACCTCTTAGCAGTAACTTAAAGGAAAGTACCCATTAAAAACAAGTATAAGCTTTAATTCTAAATAAAACTCACTGAATTTTCCTTGCCAGACAGAAAATTGCTAAGTACTAACATTATTTCTGATAAGCTATTTAATTGAACATACATGAATATTTATTAAATATTTACTCTGTGCTAGACACTATAACAAATTCTGGTTATAAAATAACCACAAAGATCAAAGAAAGTCTTTGTCTTCGAGGAGGTTACAATTTAATGGGGAAATAATATGAAAACACACACACACACACACACACACACACACACATATATATATATATATATATATATATATATATATGTATGTATAGCAAACTGTATAGAGGATAAACAAGAAACATGTAATAGAAGAAAAACACTAGAATTAAGAGGAGTTGGACAAAGCTTTCAGTAAAAGAGAGATATTAGTTGGGAACTAAAGAAACTTAGGGGAATCAGTTGGTGGAAAAGAAAAGGAAGAATATTTCAGGCATGGAGAACATCCAGAAAAAGTACCTGGAGCTGAAAAATCTTATTTATGCAACACCCAGGAGAACAGTGTCCCTGAATCATAGATTATTGACTCATAGTAATTTGTGAGAAGATGGAAATGTTAGATTACATAGGGCTTTGAATACCAGAGCCTTTTGTGTTTGTTATTGGGGTCAGTTAAGGAACCAGTAGAATCTGAATGGTTGGTAAAGGGAGGAATGGAAGAATGGGTCAGAGCTGCACTTTGCAAAAATCACCTTTGTTGTTTAATGAAACATGGTTGAATTTGGAAGAAAGTTAAGGAAGACAGATCCATCAGCAAGCTGTTGAAATAGTTCAGGCTGGAGGTGCTTGAACAACTAGAGTGGTGGCTATCTGTGTCAAGGAGTAAGGGTGAAATAAACAAGTTTTGACAACAGCTTGGATGTGGGATGTGAGAAATAGTGATAATTCAAGTATGACAGCTAGGTTATGAGCCTAATGGACTGGTATAATGATATAGGAAAGTTAGGTAGAGGGGAGGGTTTAGGGGAAAATATAATGAGTTAGTTATGAACAGATTCAATTTAAGGTGGCTATTATATATATATATATATATATATATATATATATATAATTTGAAATGTATGAAAGTTTACTGGATATAGGTGATTAGAATTTTGCAGAGAATTTTAGGCAGAATAGATAGATGGGAGAAAAATCAGTAAAGCACAGGGTAATTAAATGCATGGAAGCTGATAATTTCACCAAGTAAAGTATAAGAGGAGAAGAGAAGAGGGTTGAGAATAGAATCCTGAAGAATACCTATGTTAGAGGGAGCAACTTCGAAGCAGATCCTGCAAAAAAGTTAGATTTGGCAACTAAGAGACCATTAATAACTTTGAAGAGAGCAATTTTGGCAGAATTATATGTTTGGAAGCTGTTGAAAAGAGATCTGTAGGAGAAAAATATCATTAATATTAAACGGTATCAAATCTGCCTGCTCTGATTTAATTTATTTTAGACCTTTTCCTCATCTCTAAGATTTTCTCGCTCATCTGCTATGGTAAGTATTGTAACCTGATATTTTAATATCTATATTCACTGAGGCCCTCATTTCCAACACTTGAAATTCTGTTGTCCCATCTCTCAAAGTTCCAGGAATATGTTCCCAACTCCTCAGACACTAGCTACTGTCCTGGATGAGGCCTGAATCAGTTTAACTCTGGGAGTTCCATGACTTGGAAAAAATTCAATGTTAATGTCATAAATTCAAAACAATCTTATTGATTTGTCAATGTCTGGTAAATAACAGGTAAATGTTCCTGTATTGAACCATATTCTTTTGATTTCTTTACAACTGACCATTCATAACCATGAATAAATGAATTAAGAATTTATTAAATACTGCACTTACCCCTGGGGATACAAATAGAAAAGCAAGAGAGTTTCTACTCTCAAGAAACTGTGACCTATAAAAGGTTCAAGAGAAATAGTTTCTGGATAATTAATCATTTATTAAATATGCTAGCAGATAATTAATTCTACAAAAAGGTCGGTGGAACTTCTAAATGCAAGATCCCTCATGGAATGACTCAGAGTTTATATGCTCTTGGTAGAGTGAGTGTTGCTAAGTGCAGCAAACAACTCTGATTGGTTAACTATTAATGAGAGAATGAATATTATTTTAAAAAATGAGAAGTGAACCTATTCTAATGAGAAATTGAGGAACATGACTATGATGACTGAGTCTTGGAAAAAGAGATTTCTCATATGCAAACAACTCCTTCCACCCAAGGCTCACTCTCAACCTAGCCCAGGGTAATCTAGACAAAAGGGGATCCATCTCTACTCAGATCTGTCTAAATGGAACTTGATGGCACAGAAATTATCTTGGTTTAAATCCTATATAAAGTTCTCTGGTTGAATGGAGTCTCCTACCTGTGATCAAAAGGCATATAGCATGGGGATTTGAGCAATTTCATTCATAAACAATATCCTTCAAACAGTGAACAACCTGTCCAGGCTTATGAAAAATTCCTAAGTCCAATTCAATAAATGATCATTAATATTAGAGAGGAATAATCATTTCTCTCAGGGCTAACATTCTAATGGGGAGAAACAATGCATAAAAGAACTTTTAGTTACAAATCAGATGGAAAAGTCCTATGATCCTTGGAATACTAGTAAAAACAGATGATAATGCATCTTCTTTAATGTAATTTCTGCTAATAAAATCATATCAATTTCTAATTTTGAGCCATTGCTATTGTTAAGAACTTTAGTGACAATTTTTTTTCTGGGTCTTTAATAGATGTGGCAGGAGCAATTGCCAGGCTAATCTTCTTAGAGGCTGTTTCACAAGATAATTATTCTGGACAAGGGAATGGAAACATTACTGTTCCAAAGACTATTTTATCAGAGGTCTGAACTATCTCCAAATGGACTATGAGGGGAATCAGTGGTTAAGATAATGGTGGTGGTGTGACTCACCTGGCATATGATGCTTCCTATCTAAACCTCAGAGTTCCTTTTTGCTTTAAATAGGCTGGCTTTAATCAAACAAAGGTTGTTTTTTAAAGAGCCTGGAAAACTCTTTAATATGATCACACCTTGATTATTATTGTCATTTTGAATGAGAGCAGCTGGGTGATAATTTGAGCTTAAGTTGTTTCACCTGGCATACTGAGAACAAAGTAATGATGTAGGCATAGCACTGGACCCAACAGATCATAACAGTTATATCAGCCCAGAAATAAGAAAGATTTAGCATGAAATTGGAAAGACTAAGCAGACATACTATGAATTATAAGTCACACAATACAAAATCTGATAAGGCACATGGAAGCTAGATGCTTGGATAATATTTATTTAAATTAAACTTTTTTATTTGCAAAATATATGAGTAATTTTTCTACATTGACTTTTGCAAAATTTTCTATTCCAAATTTTTCCCTCTTTTCCCCCACCTCCTTCCCTAGATGGCAGGTAGTCTAATACATGTTAAATATGTTAAAATAAATAAATAGACAAATCCAAAATATGTATACATATCTATAGTTGTCTTGCAGCACAAGAAAAATCGAATCTAGAAAGGGGAAAAAAAGTCTAAGAAGGAAAACAAAATGCAAGCAAGAATCAAAAGAAAGCATTAAAATGCTATGTTGTAGTCCATACTCAGTTCCCACTGGCCTCTCTCTGGATATTTATGGCTTTTGTCATTGCTGAAAAATAGGAATTGCTTTGAATCACCTCAATCTTGAAGAGAACCATGTCCATCAGAATTGATCATCATATAGTATTGTTGTTGATGTGTATAATGACTTCCTGGTTCTGCTCATTTCACTCAGCATCAGTTCATGCAAGTCTCTCCAGGTTTCTCTGAAATCGTCCTGATGGTCATTTCTTACAGAGCAATAATATTCCATAACATTCATATACCATAATTTATTCAGCCATTCTCCAATTGATGGGCATCCTTTCAATTTCCAGTTACTTGCCACTACAAAAAGGGCTGCCACAAACATTCTTGCACATGTGGGTCCATTTCCCTCCTTTAAGATCTTTTTGGGGTATAAGTCCAGTAGAGACACTGCTGGGTCAAAGGGTATGGATAGTTTGATAACTCTTTGAGCATAGTTCAAAATTGCTCTCCAGAATGGTTGGATCCAGTTTGGATAATATTTAGAGATAACAATCACATACAGTTCTGTACAGTTTAAAGGAAATTATTCAAAGACAAATATAAAAAGGAAGTTTATAGGTTCAATAACAGCCCAAATTTCAGGAAAAGGTAATTGAATTGAGAGTGTCTGACAGCTTCATGGTGTTTGATATTTCTTTAGTAGGGTTTCATTGCCCAGGTTTATCCCTAACCACTAATGTACTATAACTGAGGGACTTGATTTTTAAATAATTTAATTATAATTTAGGATTTGATTCTGTTTCTGGGATCTATTAGCTAAGTGACCTTGAATGTCATTTTATGGTTTTTAGCCTTTTTTTGTTTTCCTCACCTCTAAAATGAGAATTAAGACAAACAAATACACAATCAATAGTTGTATTGTTTTTTTTTTTTCCACAGGATGCATATGAGAAACTCAAATGACATAATGTGCTGTATAAATGTAAGTTATTATTATTATTGTGAAAAGTTATGAGCTTCTGGAGATCTACTATTTGAGGACTTCAGTTACTATGTACAATGACCAGAATGCATTAATTGCATTTTTAAAATTTTATTATCCCATTATTTAGGCATTAGACATGAGGGGAGGTAAGGTTTGTGGATTAAGTAGGGAAAAGTTAAGGTGCTATTGACTATTTCAGTTTCATCAAAATGAAAATTCTCAAGCATATTTTATCCACTTGGAGAATCTAGCTAAGTAATGGGAGTGGGTGAAGGTCACTAGAAATGGTGAGAGAAGAAAGTTAATTCTTATGGATCTGGTTTATTGTACAATTTCAATGGTTTTCCAAGTAATGAGGGAGCCATAAAACTTCATCAGTTTGAGCTATTGATCTTGCAACTCCTCTTTTTTGGTTAAAGAAAATAAAACATTGTTTTTGAAATATATGTGTGTGTGTTTGTCCCTGCTACATTTTTCTCTCTGAACCTTTTTGTTTTGCCAAATGAAAAAAGGAAACATGTTTGTAAGAGAGCTTTTTCTCCCCTTAGTGGATAATTAAAAGTTGCCTGTAGCCATAGCAGCTTGCATTTGAATTACATTTTTATCATACAGAAATTTAAGAAGGATAAGTTCCTGAATTGGAGAGCTCCCACTCATATGTAAGAACTGCCACCAAGCATGCTTTTGGGTTGGTAGCTGGCTTGTTTCCCTTTCCTTAAGGTTACTAATGGAATAAGTTTGCAGCATGGTGTCAGAAGGCATATTCTTGACAAAAGTATCATATTTCAGATCTGTTGTAAAACTCAAGCCCTGAGCATCTGTGATTATGCATACTCTGAGGGCACTTTTCTAAAAAGATGGATGCTGATGAAAACTATAATGACCAGTTTTTAATTGGGAGCTATATTTTGGTGGGTATATTTTTTCTAGTAGCGTTAGTTGAAGATTATTTTGCTATAGTATCTAAAAAGATCTGACAGTTAATGCTGCTAACTAAACTTTTCTTTTACCAAGAATCATAAGTTTCCTCCTACACACCCTTTTTTTTTTCTTTTTTATGAAAAAAAATGTCATATTTCCTGCATTTAGAAGGAAACATAAAATAACCCCATGCTTGAGCAAGTTAGATAAATTGTAAAAAGCTTGGGACTAGTCAAAATCTGGACAAGCATTTGTGCTTTTAATGTCTGGATTTAAAGTTAAAATCCTTTGAAGAATAAGTATTAATCTAACCTATCCTTGCAGTCATATAGAGAATGTAAAAGGGGAAGAGTCAAGGTAGCAGAGAGTACACAGATCTTTGCCTGAACTCTTCATGACTTCACTCAGAATCAAAAACAGATCAAGCCTCTGAACTGGTATTGGAATGAGGGAATCCACAAATATTTAGAGTGTGACAAATATCCAACAGAAGATATTTTGGAAGAACTTCAGGGGAAAGTCTGTCTCAATCAGACAGGAGGTGACATGAGCTAGCATGTGGCACTTCATAGGAAAGCCCAGGACAGAGAGGCATCCATGTGATGGTGGAATATAGTGGGAGATTCTTAGCCAAAATACAGAATATTGGCTACTTTGTTCTGGTTCAAAAGCCAATGGATCAGCAGATTTGCAGTGAGACCCCCAATGCAACTATTATATACATATACATATACGTATACATATACATATAAGTATACGTATACATATAAGTATACATATACATACTTATATGTATACACAAAACCCCAAGGCACATAATGAATCCCTGAACTCCAGCATGAAAAACTGGACTTGACCACACCCAACCCAGGACAGAAACAAAAACATCAGCACTGGCCCCAGGGCACTGTGAAGCCCCTGACACCTCTAGAGAAAGTTTGAGCCAATCCCTTTTCTCTAAGTTCGGATCTCAACATTTAAAAATGAGCAACAAAGCAAAAAAGAGCTCTGATCATAAATACATATTATGGATACAGGGAAAAGCAAACCTCAGATCCTGAAGAGAATAAAGACAAAATGACTCAAGATGAAATCTCAAAGTGTGATATGAGTTGGTCTCCAACTCAAAAGGCTCTCAGGTCTCTGAGAACTTTGGAAAAAGAAACAGAAATTGTCTGAAGAAAGCCACTTCTTAAAAAAAATAGATTTGGTGAAATGAAGAAAAGAAAACAACTCTTTGAAAAAACAATATTGGTGAAATGGAAAAAAAAAGAACAACCCTTTAAAATGGGAATTGGTGAAATGTAAAAAAAAATAAAAATTCAATGTACAAAATAATTCATTTAAAAATAATAATTCATTTAAAAGTTCAGTTGTCAAATTTTAAAGGAAGTAAAAAAGCTAAGTAAAGAGAATAATTTGACAAAAAATTAGAATTACACAAATGAAAGTGTATAAGTCAATGAGGCATCAAGAATCAATCAAGCTAAACTATGAAAATAAGACCATAGATAATATATTTCAAGAAATCATCAAAGAAAACTTCCCTGATGTCCTAGAACCAGAGGGTAAAATAACCACTGAAAAAATCTACCAATCATCTCCTAAAAGAAACACAAAAATGAAATGTTCAAGGAAAATGTTCAAGGAACAACACAGTTAAATTCCAGAATTATTACATCAAGGAGAAAAATACTGCAAGTAGCCAGAAAGAAACAATTCAAATATTGAGGAGTCACTATAAGTATTATGCAGAACCTAACAATTTTCACTTCAAAGGATTAAAAGACCTGGAATATGATATTCTGGAGGGCAAATGAACTTGGACTGCAGCCAATAATCAATGACCCAGCAAAAGTAAGCATTATCTGTCAGGGGAAAAAATTCAATGAAATTGTGGATTTTCAATTATTTTTAATGAAAATATCAGAGTTGAATAGAAAATTTGATTTTTTTAATTTTGTAAAGCTTTTTATTTTTTAGATATATGTTCCAACATTTTTTCTCTCTCCCCTTTCCCCACCCCATCCTTTAGACAGCAATTTCACTAAATGTTTAATTTTTCCCTTCACAGATAATGAGAAAAGGAAATGGAAGCTTTGGAAAAGGAAATATAGAAATTTTCTGAAGAAAGCCACTTATAAAAATAGATTTGTTGAAATGAAAAAGGAAAGAACGCCTTGAAAAAACAAATTTGCCAATTAAACTTTTAAATGAATAGTTTTGTTCATTGGATTTTTTTTTTGCATTTCACCAATTTCCTTTTTAAAGGGTTGTTCTCTTTTCCCATTACACCAATATTGTTCTTAAAAAGAATGCAAAATGAGAAAGAATACAAAAATGTTAAATTAATAACAACCAAAAAAGTGAAAATATTATGTTTTAATCCACATTCATTACCCATAGTTCTTTCTCTCAGTACATATGGCTCTCGCTGTCTGAAATCCACTGGAACTGGAATAAATCACCTGGGTGTTGAAAAGAACCACATCTTTCAGAATTGATCATAATATAATCTTGTTGCTGTGTATAATGTTCTCTTGGTTCTACTCACTTTAGTAAGCATCAGTTCATGTAAGTCTCTCCAGTCATTTCTGAAATCATCCTGTTGATCATTTCTTATAGAAAAATAATATTTCATAATATTCATATAACATAACTTGTTTGTCCATTCTCCAACTGATAGACATCCACACATTTTCCAGTTCCTTTTCACTACAAAAAGAGTTCCTAAAATATTTTTTTCACATGTGAGTTATTTTACTTTTTTTATGATTTCTTTAAGATACAGACCTAGTAGAGACACAGCTGAATCAAAGGGCATGCATAGTTTCATAGGTCATTGAGCATAATTACATATTAGATCAGGATGGATGGTTCAGCTCACAAATTCACCATCAATGTATTAGGCTCCAGTTTTCCATTGTCCTCTCCAATATTCATAATTATCTTTTCCTGTCACCTTAGCCAATTTGAAAGGTGTATAGGGGTAACTCAGAGTTGTCTTAATTTGCATTTCTCTGAACAATAGTGATTTAGAGCATTTTTCGTATGAATACAAATGGTTTTAATTTCTTCATCTGAAATTTGTTCATATCTTTGACAATTTGTCAATGGAAGAATGCTTTGTATTCTTATAA
This sequence comes from Myrmecobius fasciatus, assembly GCA_023553655.1. NCBI lineage: Eukaryota > Metazoa > Chordata > Mammalia > Dasyuromorphia > Myrmecobiidae > Myrmecobius > Myrmecobius fasciatus. Next base: position 4,786 of record JAJPUD010022904.1, on the reverse strand, counting down.
ATTTGAGCCATTTCTCTATATTTTAGAAATGAGGCTTTTGTCAGAACTGCAAGATAGAAATTTTTTCCCCATTTACTCCTTACCTTCTAATTTTGTATGCCTTGATTTTGTTTATTAAAAAGCTTTTAAACTTAATATAATGAAAATTATCCACTTTGCATTACATAATGTATTCTTGTTCCTTTTTAGCCTCAAATTCCTTCCTTCTTCACAGATATGAGAGGTAGACTACTTTTTTGTTCTTCTAATTTGTTTATAATATCACTCCGTATGTTTAAGTCATGAACCCATTTTCAACTTATTTTGCTATTAGGTGTTAAGTGTGAATCAGTACTTGGTTTCTGCTATACTAATTTACAATTTTCCCAGCCTTTTCTATCAATTAGTTTTTATCACAGAAGCAGGGGTCTTTGGGTTTATAGAATACTATAGTTATTGTGTCTTATGTACTTAACCTATTTCACTGATCAGCTATTCTATTTCGTAGATAGGGCCAAATGGTTTTGGTGACTACTGCTTAGGTATAGTACAGCTGGGCCACCTTCATTAGTATTTTTTTTTCATTAAATGCCTTGAAGTTCTTTACTTTTTGTTCTTCTAGATGAACTTTGTTATTATTTTTTTCTATCTCTGTAAAATAATTTCTTGGTAATTTGATTGGTGTGGCACTGAATAACTAGATTAATTTACGTAGCATTGTTATTTTTATTATATTAACTTAGCTTACTCAATTTTTTATTAATATTTTTATAATTGTTTACATCTGATGTTATTGTTTTTTATTTATTTTTGCTGAGTTAATTGGTGTTAAGTGACTTGCCCAAGGTGACACAGCTAGGAAATGCTAAGTGTCTGAGACCACATTTGAACTCAGGTCTTCCTGACTTCAGGGCTGGTGTTATATTTACTGTGTCACCTAGCTGCCCCATCTGATATTAATTTTGAACTGTTTTGTACTCTTTGGTGTGTCTTGGCACGTAGATCCCAAAATATTTTATTTTGTCTACAATTCTTTTACACTGGAGTTCTCTTTCTATTTCTTACTGATGGGCTTTGTCAGTAATATATAGAAATGCTAATGATTTGTGTGGCTTTATTTTATATCCTGCAGCTTTGCTAAAGCTGTTAATTGTTTCATGTAGGTTTTTGGATGATTTTCTTGGATTCTCTAACCATACCACAATACCATTTTCAAAGAGTGATAATTTAATTTCCTCATTGCCAATTCTAATTTCTTTAATTTCTTTTTATTTTCTTATGGATAAAGCCAATATTCTAGTACGGTGTTGAATAATAATGGTGATAATGGCAAACTTTTTTCATCTCTGATTTTATTGGGAATGAATCCAGCTTCTCCCCACTACAAATAATGCTTGCTGTTGCTTCTAAATAGAAACTGCTTATTATTTTTAGGAAAACTGTCTTTATCCTTACGCTTTTTTGTGTTTTTAATAGGAATGGATGCTGTATTTATCTAAAGCTTTTTCTACATCTTTTGAGATTATCATATGGTTTCTGCTGGTTTTGCTATTGCTGTAAAAATTTTTCCTTATATTGAACTAGTACTTCATTCCTGGTATAAATTCCACTTGGCTATAGTGGATTGTGCTGCAAATAATTTGCTGTAATCTCTTTACTAATATTGTTATTTAATTTTTTTACATCAATACTCATTAGTGAAATTGGTTTGTAATTTTTTTTATGTTTTGGTTCTTCCTGGTTTAAGTATTAGTAGCACATTTGTGTCATAGAAAAAATTTGTCATGACTCCTTTGTAAACAATTTTTTTCCAATAGTTTAAAAAGTATTGGAATTTATTTTTATTTAAATGTTCATTAGAATTCACTTGTGAATTTGTCTTAGGGAATTCATTATTGCCTTATTTAATTTCTTTTTTTCCAAAATTAGATTATTTAATTATTTCCTCTTTTGTTAATCAGGGTTGTATATATTTTTGTAAATGTTTATCCATTTTGCTTAGAATTTTGGATTTATGGCAGTTAGGCAAAATTGCTCCTAATTATTATTTTCATTTTTGTTTCATTAATTTCATTTTTATTAAGTTCATCCTTTTTATTTTTGATGCTCATGATTTCATTTTGTGCTTTCCCGTTTCTAATTGAATTAATCAAAGGTTTATCTATTTTGGGGGGTTCATAAAACCAGCTCTTAATTTTATTAATTACTTCAACATTTTTTTCTTGATTTCAATTTTTTTTATTAAAGCTTTTATTTGTATAACATATGTATGCGTACTTCCCAGCATTTATCTTTACAAAGCTTTCCATTACAAATTTTACCCCCAGACCCCTCCCATCCCCTAGATGGCAGAAAGTCCCCTACATGTTAATAATGTTGAAATACTTGACAAGTTGTGCAAGAAAAATCCTATCTACAAGAAAAAAAAAAAGAAAATCAGAGAAAGGCAATACAATGAAAGCAAACACCAATAGAGATCATGAAAATGTTACGTTGTGGTCCATATTTCATATCCCTCTCTCTGGGTGTATATGGTTTTCTTCAGTGAACAATTGGAACTGGTTTGAGACAATTCTTTGTTGCAGAGAGCCATGTCCATCAGAATTGATCATCATGTAATACTGTTGTTGCTGTGCATGATGATCTCCTGGTTCTGCCCGTTTCACTCAGCATCAGTTCATGCAAGTCTCTCTAGGCCTGTCTGAAATCGTCCTGCTGGTCGTTTCTTACAGAGCAATAATATTCCATAACATTAATATACCATAATTTATTCATCCACTCTCCAATTGATGGGCATCCCTTCAGTTTCCAGTTTCTAGCCACTACAAAAAGGGCTGCCACAAACATTCTTGCACATGTGGGGTCCTTTCCCTCCTCTAAGATCTCTTTGGGATATAGGCCCAGTAGAAACACTGATGGGTCAAAGGGTATGCACAGTTTGATAACTTTTTGAGCATAGCTCCAAATTGCTCTCCAGAATGATTGGATACATTCACAGTTCCACCAACAATGTATTAGTGTCCCAGTTTTCCCACATCCCCTCCAACATTCATCATTATCTTTTCCTGTCATTTTAGCCAATGTGACAGGTGTGTAGTGGTACCTCAGAGCTGTCTCAATTTGCATTTCTCTGATCAATAGTGATTTGGAGCAACTCTTCATATGACTAGAGATGGTTTTAATTTCATCATCTGAAAATTGTCTGTTCATATCCCTTGACCACTTATCTATTGAAGAGTGGCTTGAATTCTTATATATATGAGACCATTCTCTTTATATTTTAGAAATGAGGCCTTTATCAGAACCATTAAATGTAAAGATGATTTCCCAATTTGATGCTTCCCTCCTAATCTTGTCTGCATTAGTTTTATTTGTACAGAAACTTTTTAACTTAATATAATCAAAATTATCTATCTGGTGTTTAATTAGGAGTTCCAGATCTTCTTTGGACATAAATTTATTCCATCTCCACAGGTCTGATAGGTAAACTATACTACGTTCCTCTAATTTGCTTACAATATCACTCTTTCTATCTAGATCATGAACCCATTTAGATCTTATCTTGGTATGTGGTGTTAGGTATTGGTCAAGCCCTAAATTCTTCCACACTAAATTCCAATTTTCCCAGCAGTTTTTGCCGAATAGTGAGTACTTATCCCAGAAGCTGGGGTCTTTGGGTTTATCAAACACTAAATTGGTAAATTATTGCCTACATTGTCCTGATAACCTATCCTATGCCACTCATGACTGATCTATTTCTTAGCCTGTACCAAATGGTTTTGATGACCGCTGCCTTATAATATAGTTTTAGATATGGTACACCAAGGCCACCTTCATCTGCCTTTTTTTTATTAATCCCCTTGAAATTCTTGACCTTGGGGGTGGAGCCATGGTGGCGGAGATCAGACAGGATTCTCTGTAACCTCCTCTAACCTCCCCTCAAACCAACAAAATATGAAGCCTCTATACTGATTCTGAAGCAAAAAAATCCACAATATCCGGAGAACAACACGATTCTAGAAGAAGATACTCTGGAAGAACCTCAAAACAGGTCTGTTTTAATGGGGCAGGGGGTGGCCTACTGAACCCAGACTGCAGCACAGGGAGACCGGGGCAGGGAGCTGGAGCAGGGAGCTGGAACAGGAGTCAGAACAGGAGTGGGAGCATTGTGCTTTTCACACACCTGGGAGTCTTCTGCGAGCCTCTTGGAACAATTTGTCCTGATTGTGGGCAGGTGGTTTGGAGGGTCTGCCTTTTGAGGGGGATAGATTGTGAACCACTGAACCCCTGATGACCAGCGTAACTAGCTGCCATTACATCGCACCTTAATGCAATCAATGAAACAACAGGTCTGATAAGCACCAGAAATAATTCAATCAGCGGAGCTGCCCAGCCCTGACATAATTCAATCAGCAGAACTGCCCAGTTCCTGAAATAACTCAATCAGCAGAACTGCCCCAGGGCAAATTAAAGCAGCTGTCCCACCTTTGCCCTAAACAGACCTCACACCTTTAAAAAAAAATGAATAAAAAACCAAAAAGAGCTCTCACCATAGACAACTTTTATGGAGAGAGGGAAGAACAGACCTCAAATCCTGAGGTCCCTAAAGGTAAAGCAACTCCAGAAAAAGCCCCAAAGAGAGACATAAATTGGTCTCCATGTCACAAGGCTCTCTTTGAAGATTGCATAAAAAATCTTAAAAGAGAGTTAGAAGAAACATGGGGAAACGAAATGAGATCACTGCAAAATAAAATAGAAAAAATGGAAAAAGAATGCAGTGAACAAAAAAAATGTAATTGGTCAATTG
>JAJPUD010022903.1:6902-20711 GCA_023553655.1 Myrmecobius fasciatus | reverse complement strand
TTTTTTTTTTTTTTTTTTAATTTTGCTGAAGCAATTTGCTGAAGGTTAAATAACTTGCCCAGGGTCACACAGCTAGGAAGTGTTAAGTGTCTGAGGTCACATTTGAACTCAGGTTCTCTTGACTTAAGGGCTGATGCTCTATTCACTGCACCACCTAGCTGCCCCTATTTTATCATTTTTTATGGCACAATAATATTCTACAACATATATTCTTCAGTATGTTTAGCCGTTTCTTCAATATGGCAACACATTCGTAGTTTTCTGGAGTTGCTAAAAATATTTTGCATATATGGATCCATTTCCTGTTTCTTTGAGGTGCAAACCTAGTAATGGTATTGCAGAGTCAGAGGATCCTCAAAAATAGGTAACTTTTTGGTCTTTGTTCCAAATTGTTTTCTGGACCAAGTCCCAGCTCCTCCAACTATTATATCTGGGGTTTTTTTTGGGGGGAGGTTGTTTGTTTTTTTGCTGAGGCAATTGAGGTTAAGTGACTTGCCCAGGGTCACATAGCTAGGGAATGTTAAGTGTCTGAGACCACATTTGAACTCAGGTCTTCCTGACTTAAGGGCTAGTGCTCTATCCATTGCGCCACCTAGCTGCCCCCTATTGTATCTGTTTTGTCAAGTCCTTCCATCCTTTGTCATTTTCTTCTTTTGTCATCCTTGCCAGTTTGATAATTATGAGATGGAACCTCAGAGTTGCTGGAATTTGCATTTCTGTAATTATTAGTGATTTAGAGTATTTAAAAAAAATATATGTGTCAGCATTATGGATGTCTTTCAAAACTACCTTCTCATACCTTCTGATCATTTGTCTGTTGGAGAATGGCTCTTTAGTCTTATAAATTTGAGTTCCGTATATGTCTTGTATATGAGATTTTTATCAAAGAAACTTGTTGCAGTGAGTTTTTTCTCGAAGCTACCTGTTTCTCTTTTAAATTTTACTCTTACATATGTTTAAGAAAAAACAATATAATCAGCTATCTGTTTTATCTTTTATGATCCTTCCTATCATTTGTTTAATCATGATTCTTCCCTTATCCTTATATTCAAAAGGTAATTCTTCCTTGCTTCTCTGATTTGTTTACAATGTGACCTTTTATATTAAGGTCACGTCAATAGAAACTTACCTTGGTGTGAGATGTTAGCCAAATCTAATTTCCTCCAAAATACTATCCAGGATTTCTCCCAACATTTTTTGCCAATTAGCGAATCCTTCCCCCTTTAACTAAGGTCTTTGGGTTTATTGAGCACTATGCTACTCCATTTGCTTTTTAATATTTAATCTGTCCCACTGATCAGCCTTCTTTTTTTTTTTTTTTTGAACCAGTACCAAATCATTTCTGTTGTTATTGCTTTGTAGTACACTTTGAAATCTAATTCTGAAAGACTCTTCGTTCCTGATTTATTGTTTTTTTCAATATTACCCTTGAAATTCTTTTTTTTTAATTAAAATTTTTTATTTGCAAAACATATGTATGGGTAATTCTTCAACATTAACCCTTACAAAGCTTTCTGTTACAAATTTTTCCCCCCTACTCCCCACCCCTCCCCTAGATAGCAGGATATCCACTACATGTTAATTATGTTAAAATACTTGACAAATCGAATATATGTATACATATTTCCACACTTTACCCTTGACATTCTTGATTTTAAGTTCTTCCATGCGAATTTCATTATTATTTTTTATGGCTCATTTTGGGAGTTTGACATACCACTGAATAAATAAATTAACATAAGTATTATTGTTGTTCTGTTATAATAGTTTGACCCACTCATGTAATGAATGTCTCTAATTATTTAGATCAATTTATTTCTGCAAAGAATGTTTTATGTGTTGATTCATGTAGTCTCTGGATGAATGTGAATAGATACTCTCAAGTATTTATAGCTTCTGTAAGTGGTTTTGAATGAATTTCTCTTTCTAACTTTTCTTGCTGATTTCTTGTTGATCATATATGGAATGTGAATGATTTATGTGGATTTGTCTTAACCTCTACAACTTTGTTATTCTTTCATTTAATTTTTAGTTGACGCTAGCGGTATACCATCATATCTGCAAAAAGATAATTTTTGCCTCTGCTTATTTTCTCAATTTTTTTTCATGCTTACTATTATTGCTAGCATTTCTAGTAATGTATTTAAAAGTAGTGCTGACGATGAGTATCTTCGCCTTACCAACTCTAATGACATTGGAAAAACCTCTGACTTTCATCCATTACATTTAATTTTGAATTTGGAGAAATACTATTTTCTATATTAAAGAAAAGTCCATTTATTCCTATGATTTCTAGAGTTTTTCATAGAAATAAGCGTTGGATTTTGTTAAAAGCCTTTCACAATCTACTGGTTAATTTTTTTTTATTATTATTATTACTTATATTATTAACATGGCTTGTTAAAAACAAAGTTTCGGGTTTTTTTTTTCCTTATGTTGAACCAATACGACATTCCTGATATAAACCTAAGCTCGTGATAATTTTGGTTTTTCTAATATGTTGTTATATGTAGTCTGCTTGCTAATTTTTATTTTTAAAAATCTTATGACAATCAACATTCATTAGGGATAATGGTCTGTAGTTTTCTACTTTGTTTCTGATTTAGGTATCAAAACTTTAAACTCAAAGAAGGAAATTGAAAGGGTACATTATTCCATGTTATTGCAAACAGTTTATCTAATATTAGAATTAATTTTTTTTGAGTGCTTTAAAGAATTTTGTGAATATCTCAAGAGAAGAATTTCTCTTGAGAATTCATTTGTCTTCAATTTTTTTTTGATTTGGAGTTTTTAAAATAGTCTATTTTTTTCCTAATCTGGTCATTATATCTTTTTGTAAATATCTGTTTCCTCAGTTAATCAGGTTTGTTAGTAAATAATTAATTGGATGAAATAGTTTCTAATAATTTCCTTTATTTCCTCTAATATTGTTCTGAGTGTTTTTTTTTTCATTTTTGATTTAAACAGTTTGTTTTTTCTCTCAAAAACATCAGATTAGCTCTTGATCATATCAGTTTTTTTAAACCAACTTTTATATTTATTTATCAATTCAATAGCTTTTTTGCTTTCAACTTTTATCTCCTTTAATTTTCAGACTTTCTATCTTCTTACTTGGTGAACTTTTGTTTGTTTTTGTTCATTTAGAAATTGCATGCCCAATTCATTGATTTCTTCTTTATCTTTGATGATGAAAATGTTTAGAGGTACACATTTTCTCCTCAGAATGTTTTTGGCTGCTTCCCTTAAGTTTTGGTATATCATCTCATATTAATTCTTCAGGGATGTGTTCTATTTTCACAATTTGCTTTTTGAACACATATTCCTTAGAATTATGTTATTTGGTTTCTTTTAAATTTTTTAAAGGCTCTTTATTGATCATAATTTTATTGCTTTATGATCATTAAATAATGTGTTGAATATTGGAGGGGACATTTTTATTGAGGTCTTCATGCCCTGTACAATTAATTTTTATAAAAGTGTCATGTACTGTTTTTTGGTATATGAATTCCTTTTTATTCCCTTTCAGTATTTGCCAGAGATCTATCATCTCTAATTTTTCTAAAATTCTAGTCATTTCCTTAACTTCTTTCTTCTTTATTTTTTGTATAGATTTGTTCTAACCAAATTAATTAGGACAAAAGAAGATAAATAGTCCTTGTTAACACCATTATAGTTTTACTATCTATTTCTCCCTTCAATTTTACTTTTTCTTGAAGTATTTAAGTTCACATTATTATTTAAATTATTTATTAGGTATATATTATAAGTATTTATATTGATTTGTTATATATACTTTTGAGCATTTTTGCCTAATGTAATAAGGTCATATGATTCTGCAGAGGATACATTTTTAGGAAAAGGTGATTCCATTTTTGATATGTATTTACTGATTCACCAAATATTTATTAAAATATCTCCTACTCTGCATATCATAATGCTTAAGCATTAGGGAAAATAGAACATTTAAACATTATGATATGCACAGAATAGCATAGGGCATATTTGAAAGACAGGGAAGGCCAGTTTGACCTAAACATAGAACACACAGAGGAAATTAATATGAAAGAAGACTAGAAAATAGGGTGATGCCAGATTGTGTAAGGCCTTGAATACTAAAATAGGGAGTTTGAAGAAGCTGAACCACAGGATTTCTGTTGTCCACTGTGGTTTTATCTTCTCATACCATATCTTCTTTTCTTCCTCCCCCGTTCCTATTTTTCTTCTCCCTGGACCATTCCATGGAGCAAGAATACAATCTCCCAGATTTTTTTTTCTTTCTTTCCCATCCCAGAAGTGAGCATACAACATTTTAAAAATTGAATATGAGTTTTTCAGAATTTCAATAAAAATTATGGCATTCATTGGCCAGCACACTGAGTAAGGGTTCAATTTAGTTCATTCACTTTTCTTCATCTGCTTCTCCTCTGAGAAACAGCTGTACTTATCCTTTTCATCCTTTTATTCTTAGGGCTGGTTCCCTAGCCAAAAATTTTCCCTCCCTCTCTCTCTCTCTCTCTCTCTCTCTCTCTCTTGCTCTCTCTCGCTCTCTCTCGCTCGCGCTCTCTCTCTCTCTCCTCTCTCTCTCTCTCTCTCTCTCTCTCTCTCTCTCTCTCCCTCCCTCCTCTCTGTCTCTCTCTCCAGATTTCTCCTAGTACTTTGAACCTACCCTAAATGTTTATGTTGTAATAGCAGTTTCTTTATATGTCTTAGCTTCCCTGTTATACTGTAAACTCTTTAAACAATGGACTATTTGCACTTTCTGATACAGTGTCTTAGTACAGATTAAGTACTGCCTAACTTAATGTATATCTGAAGATTGATCCTACCTCATTTATTAAAGAAAATTTAAACTCAGATTTCATTAAAAAGTTCTCCATAGCCTGTCACCAACTCATCTCCTTGGTCTTATATTGTACTGCTTCCCTGCCCAGTGTATACCCTACTGTACTTGGAGAAATGTATTCTCTTCTCAAAGGGAACACCAGACTGGCTCTATCTCAGCATGGTCCCTATTTCACAAAATAAGAATTTCTTTAATCCATCTATCTGTTCACAGTAGATTTCAACCCCTAACTTAGAGACTGCAGCATCTTCCTTCCCATCAGTTTCACAAAAGAAAACACTGAGTCTGGGGACTGGAAATTGACCAGTATTTCAGGGTTAGTAAAAAGCTAACTTGAAATTTGTACTCAGAGCCTCTTGACCCCCAATCCAGTGTTTCCTCTATATCATGTTGCCTCCCTAATAACCATTCTCCCCAAACTTAGAGATTGGTGCTCTTTTAGTTGTGGGGGTACTGGGGAAGAGAAAAGAAGAAGGGGTAGACAAGGATTCCAGAGGTCCAAGAGATTCTGGTACCAGCAAGAAGGGGAGCATCAACTAAGTGATTCACAAGTCAAGTATGTGTAGGTCACAAACCCTAAGACTTCCTGTGTGTGGAAAAGGAGTAAGCCACAAATAACCAGGTGGGGCAGAATCAAGCCAAGATTAAATTGAGGCAGTTGCATATTATTGCCCATTGTCCTAGCCAGTACTGCTGGAAAGTGGAGCTCACCTTCCATCTAATGCAGCAGAGCCTTTTTCTTTCTGCCTTTGCACCAAAGTCTGACGTTAGGGAAAGATTCTGTTCTTAGAACCTTCATCCTATTGTTTCTAGCCTGTGTTATGTCAGTAAGGGAGGTGGAAAGGAGATTCCACGAGCTCTTAGTAGTAGCTGAAAAATGGCCTCTTGACCTAATAGAACAACTGATTTCTTTGTGACAGTGTTACAAATTTTTGTTAGTGTCAACCATGAGGATCCCAAGAGACCTACTTTTCTTTTCCTGTGAAGAAAACTAGGAATTTAACCCATACTTCCTATAGACTCAGCCCCTTTCCTCTAAATAATTCCCTCTCACCATTCATTATGGAACCCAAATCCACTCAGATCTCCTTTTTTTCCTTCCAGAACCCTAAGAGACATCAGTTGCATCAGAACCTAACTTTGACCACATTCAGTCCCCAAAAATGCAAGAAAAGCTCTGTACTAGGTGTCAAGTCAACTACAAATTTAAATAAGATGTGGCCCCTGCTCAAAAGGTGGGGATATCCAGTAGAGATCTGACTCATATACAAATAACTTATAAATAATTGAGTACATCAGTTTGAGAGGTACAAATAGTCATGCCATTGGAGATGCCACTGCAGGTGGAGGGAAGGAAGGCTTTTTGTAGGACATGACATTTTAATTGAGTCTTGAAGAATGAGAAAGAATGCCTGGGGATTTCCACTCATAGAGACTGATAGGAACAGGTGAAATGGACTTACAAAACATCAAAGATACTAATTTGAGTGAAGAATGGAAAGATGAGTTGGTGCCAGCCTGTACAGGGCAATGCCTCCTTAGAGAGTTTAGATTAGGTTCAGTATACAGTAGGAACCAAAAGTTTTTTAACTATAGGAGTGCTGTGACCAGAGCTAATTTTTAATTTTTTTAAGAAAAATTAGACACGTAGGATGGAGTATAAGTGGGGAGAAATGGACAGTGGAAGATTTCATTAGAAATCTTTATAGAATGAACCGATCAAGTGATCATGAGAGTCTTCACTAAAATTGTGGAAATGGAAAGAAAGGGACAGACAGAAATGCTAAGATAGAATTGACTGGATGTAGTAATTAGATATTCAAGAGGATAGAGAGAAAAAAAAAACATTCTTTTGAGCTAGGTAATGAAGAAAATAAGGGGGTTCCATAAAAGGAGAAACAGGTTTTGGGGAGAACAACATGCCAAGCTCAGTTTTGGATATGAATTTAAGGTTCTTAAGTATCCAGATATATTGAGATTTAGTATAATAGATCAGAGAATCATTTACTTAGAGGTAAATCTGGGAGATTATATAAAATGTCTAAGAGAAGAAAAGACCAGGACTTTGGAGAATGGCTACATTAAAAGAATAAGAGAGTAGAAAGAAGGATCTATCAAAGAGATTGAAGAACTGATTGAATGAATATCCAGAAGGGAAGGGATATTTAGCAGTATCACATGCTACAGAAATATCCAGGAGAATATGAAATGAGAAAATGCCATTGGTTTTGGTGATTAAGAATCCAGTAAAGGCTCTCGAGACAAGTTTCAATACAGTTGTGGTAGCGGAAGCCAAATTGTAGAGGAGGAAGTGGGGATTCCAAATGTAGCCCATTCTTTATGGCTCAGCAGTGAAGAAGAGAGATTCATAGGTAGGTCAGAACCAAGGGAAGGTTGGGGGGATTGGGCTTTTGTGGGAATTTTTTACAAGAAATCTTTGAATATGTTTGTAGGCATCAGGGATGGAGCTAGTGAGAAGGATGAGAATGCTGAGGAACCATAAAACAAGGTCCCAATTCTGGGAAATTGGAGGGAAAAAAGCATAGATGGAACATGGGTTTTGAAAATAAATCTCCATTATAGTCCAGCCGTTCCTCTATTGAGTCTTTCCAGAAAACAGATACCAGAGAGAATATTGATTTTTTTTTTCCCTCCATATCCTTTTTTGCTAGAGGAGCAAAGCTGGAAAATGTGGTATCAGAAAGACTAGGGAGTGCCTAAAGTAGAACCTAATGTCAAGGTAATGGAAAATCAATTGAAGTCCCTTGGTAAGAGTAAATAGAATATAAAGTACAGGAGGGAAAGATCAAAAGGCAAGAAAGGTCCAGGGAAGAGCCAATATTGCTTTTTAGATTGTTAGGGAACCAACTCTAGGTGATATATCTCTTTTGTTCTGTCCTTTCCCCTTCCCCAAAACAGGGTTTCTGCTCCTGGCTGACAGCAATCTTCAGGATAAAGTAAGTATAATGGAGCCTCAGTCTCCCCAAACTCTCATCTCACAGTCCTCAGTCAGTGTCCATAGTTTCAAAGCTAGAGCCTTTGAGGACTCTGGCCTGATCCTTCCTAGAATTCACTGGGAATTCATCTAAGATAGGAATTACCTTTATTCCTGTCCTTCTGTCTAGTATCATCAGTGGCTCATCCTGTCATCAAGATCTCCCTCCCACCCATCAGGTCTGGCTGGCCAAAATGGCAGGGCAGTTAAGTAGAATAGTTCCCTATTTATCAACAGGCAGGAACAAATATACAACAGGCAAGATCAAATGCCCAGCAAGCAGGATCAAGTATACAGCAGGCAAGAACAAGTGCCCTACAGGCAGGAGCAAGTATACAACAGGCAAGAGGGAGTGCCCAGCAGTCAGGAACAGCTACCCAGAAGTACAGAGGAGCTACCCAGCAGGTAGGATCAGCTACCCAGAAGTACAGAGGAGCTGCCCAATATGCAGCACTTGCCTCTCATCAGGGAGGACCTGTTGTCCAGTTGGCATGGACCAGTGCACAGTAGGGAGGAACTACTGCCCGGCTGGTAAGGACTAGTGTGCAGGAAGAAAACATTGTCCCCCCAGCAGAAGGTGGTGTATAACAGGGAGGTGTCAGTACCAAATGGCAGCAATTGCTAACCAATAGTAAGGAGCGACTATTCAAGAGGAAGGGGCAAGCCAGGACCAATCCTTCTGGTAGGATCAGGCCTTTAGCTAGCAGGAGGAATCCTTCAGCTGGAAGGAGAAAGCCACAAATTGGCAGGAGCAATCAGCTGGCAGGAGTATGGATCCAGAAGGTAAACAGAATCAAGGATACAGAGAATAAAAACAAGTATCCAGGCAGTAATAAATGCCTTCTTGAGATTAGCTGGCTACCCAACCAATCCCTTAGGCAGAAGGACAGAGCCCTTTATCAGAACTCAGCCTTTCTGACACTCCAAGGTACCACTGATCCACCAACAGTATCTCCTCTTCCTTCTCCCATTCCTATTTAAATTATATCTTCTTCTCTGCATTACTGCCTCCTTCCCTCTTTGTTCCTTCTCTTTGCTTGCCTCTCTTTTCTTCCCATTCCACTCCCATTCTCCCCACTTCTTGCTTCATCTGCTGTGTTCAAGCTGTGCACGGTGGTCATACAAAGGTGATACTCTCTGCCAAAAACACACACAAGACATATGTGATAAGACCAAAATAAAAAACAAAACCAATTGATATAGTCTAGGAAAGTGGGAATGAGGAAAATACTTTCAGCTGGAAAGGTCAGGAAAGACTTCACAGGAGAGAAGGTACCTGAATTCATTTTGAAGGAAGAGAAGAATTATGCAAATTGGGGACAGAGCCGAGCATATTCAGCCTCTGAGGAAATAGGTGGGAGCCCACTATGGGCTGGAATAGCAAGCACAGAGAGAAGTATTATAATATGAAATGAGGCTAGAAAAGTCAGTAGGACCCAGGCTGTCGAGTGGCTGAAGTATTGGGTCAGAACATTTAGAAGCAACAAGGAGCTTCCTTAGGAGGGGTGTTAGAATCAGGATCAGATCTTAGAAAGATTAACATCTGCAGGTTGGATAAATTGGAAAAGAGGTGGGAGGCCAAGGGACCAGCTAGGAAGCTGTTAATGAGAGTCCAGTTGAAATGGGGTAAAGGCCTGAATAAGAGATATGGGAGAATAAGCAAAAAGGAGGTAGGAAGATGGAGTCAGCATAATCTCCCCGTCTCTTATCCTGCTCTCTTCTGCCCCATGTTCTCTGTCCACCCTTTTCTGAGTTTCTTGCTCCTCTCCTTTGCAAATCTTAATGTACTATACAGAAATACCAATTATCTTTGTCATCATCTTTATTTTTTTCCTCCACTGTACTCCCCTCATTTTAGCTTCCCTCTTCCTGTCTACCCTTTCTATTTTCTAACATCACTTTTTTATCAAATATTTTTTAAAAACATAAATTTCTGCGAGGCACTTTATTGTATTAGGCACTGACTTCTGCCCTCAAGGATCTTACATTGTATTGGCAGGAATATGAGTTGTGCAACACACAAATAAGTAAATACAGGGTAATTTGAAGAAAGTGAACAACAGGGAGATAAGAAAAGGCCTCATATAGGAAGTAAGTCTTGAAAGAAACTCAGACTTTGGAGAGTTGGAGGGGAAGAAGAAATGCTTTTCAGCCATGGGAGGTGGCCTCTGGGAAGACTAAGTGATGGGATATCAAGTTCAAAGCACAGAAAATGAACCTCTTGGAATATAGACTGAGTGAAGGTAGAAGTAATGTCAAATGAAGACTTTAAATGCAAGGGTTTTTTGCATTTTATTCTAAAGACAGCAAGCATTAAGTGTCTGCTATGTTTGCTCCATCCTGTCTAGGCTCTAAAAGTTACTCGAATATATAGGGCACAGGAATGATTTGCTCAAACCTGTGCCTTAGAAAAAACTATTTAAGTATCATTTTGAAAGTTGGATTGGAGATGGAGAGATTAGAAGCTGCAAGGTCATTTAGGTCTCTCTTGCAGTAGTCCAGGTGAAGGATGCTAAAGGCATAAAGGATGTTAGAGTCTCTGTGAGTGAGGAAAAAGGAACCGAGAATTAACAAAACTCTTTACAACTGATTAGCTATAAATCTGGGTAATTAAAAGGAGAGGGGTACTTTTAACAGAAATAGGGGACTTTGGAATAGGTGAAGCTAGGGAAAGGAATGTGAGAATGATGAGGTCTGTTTGAGATATGATAAGGTCAAGTTACCAGTGTTATTTCCAGGAAGAGATGTCTACCAGATAGTTGACACTTTGGGATTGGATTCCAAGAGAAATTGGGGTTGGTATTTAAGAGTCACTTGCGCATATATATATGTGCATACATATATATATGTACACACAATATTTAATACTAATTATTACTTGTGCCCAGGTGGTTCCCCAAATATGTATATTTGGGGAACCACCTGGGCACAAGTAATAATTAAACTCATGAAAAGTGATAAGATTCCAAGGGTAAAAATGTATAGAAAAAGAAGAGAATAGGGCCCAGCCTTTGAGGACATTCACACCTATAGGGTGGGATATGAATGATGATCCAGCAAAGGACTCATCATTCATTTAGCAAATACTGGAGAGAAGTCAGGCACACAAGGAGAGCCAGAAGAAAGTAGTATCATGGCAACCAAACAAGGGAGGCAGTCAGAGCAGATGATTCTTCCCCAGCATTTGACTGTGACCTTGAGATGAGAGAGACCAGAGTAAAGGTAATCGGGGGTAATCAGAGGGCCTGGCCAGAGAGCACCCAGAGGAGGCTAAACTAAAGGAACAGAGAAATGGGAATAGTGAGCAGAGAGAGAAAATAAGTTAGAGACCCTCCACAGAGAGGGAGGAAGGAAATGAGGGGGAAGAAATGACCCTAACGTTTACAGAAAGAAGCAGTTACTTGAAAAAACTACCACAAGTAATGTAATAATCAAATAAGAAAGAATTGCTATGCAATAGTGAGGGCCCACATAAACCTCATATGGTAGAACAAAGGATCAGAGGAGGCTCCTGTGGCAAATCCAGTCTGCAGTTTGGCAAGGTATGAGCAGTGATAGACAAGGAGACAAGGAGAATAGTGTATAACTGAAGTGGTCAACTGTAGTATCACAAATGAAGAGAGAAAAGTGAGACCAGTGGCACTCACTGAACGGGGTTTGTGTAGAAGGACTAGAGGTCTCAATGAGGACAAAGAACAGTTTTAGCAAGCATGAGATGAAAGGATGAGAAATTATTATACAGAAGTGGTGCAATTTGAGCAATGATGAGAAGTATAATCTAATCTTTGTGGTTGGTTGAGGTTAAATAAAGAAGATACAGATCATGGGAGTTGAAAGGGTTGATCAACTAGAAGACCAAAGCATTTGAGGTGACATCAACATATACTTTCTTCCCTCATCATTCTCACCTCTTTTTTCTTATTCATCCTTCCTCATTTTTTGTGCCCACTTTTTCCCCCTTCCTCCTCTATACCTCCTTTTCAATACACACAAATAAGCCTTCCTTCCATTTTGTATCCCTTTGCAGAGAGAAGGGAAGCCAAGGGGATTATATTTCCTATTTTGGAAGTTGAAAAAATATAGATGTGAAGGTCAGAAGTCAGGAGAAGGGAATGGCCATTTCCCTTCTCCTCCATTGATTCTGATTCCATGTCCTTTCCCATCTTCTGCTTGCCTATCCTTTTCAATCCTGCTCCCCAGGGATGAGGAGATCTTGGACAAGTGTGGGGCTGACGCAGTTCACTACCTGACATTCCAGCGGCACATCATTGGGCTGCTTGCGGTCGCAGGTGTTCTCTCCGTGGGCATTGTGCTTCCTGTCAACTTCTCAGGGAACCTGCTTGGTCAGTAGGGGGAAGGTGTGCTTCCTATCAATTTCTCAAGGAACCTCCTGGACAGTGGGGGAGGAGGGAGGGAAGAAAGAGAGGGAAATGACTTGAATGAATGAACAAATGATGAATGAATGAATAAAACAATGTCTTTTAAACTTACTGTGTGCTGAGCACTGGGCAGCAGGAGATGGGCCCAATTCCTGATGCTCACAGCTTCCTGTCCCTCTTCTCTCTCTCCCTTTACCCCAAGAAAACAACCCCTACAGCTTTGGGAGAACTACCATTGCCAACCTAGACTCAAGGTAAGGATAAGGGAAACAGAAGAAAAGATATGCATTAGTGTGGAGCTGGAGGGGGAAGAAGAGAGGGCAATGTAACATGGAGGAGAGAGAAAAAATAAGACAGCCATGAGCATGGGCAAGGAAGTAAGGAGATGAATGGGTAGGAGTTGGACATGATAGGACAGCAGGAAAACATTAGGGTTACTTAGCAAATAGAAGAGGTTGAGAACAAGAGTGGGGAGTGGAGCAAGGGCAGAGACTGTAGTGTGTGTGAGAGGATTGTGGGAAGAACCATGGAGAGTGAGAGGCCTCTAAGAAGAGGAAATAGCCTTAAACCACATCAGAAGAGAACACTTAACCTGGAATATGTCACCGGCAGGAAGGCTTTGGGCTCTGGAGTGAAGGGAATTCCCCAGAGACACAGAAAGCCTGTAGAGCACATAGAACAGAGATTTTCCCCATTTTCACAAATATAATTGTGATAGAGGTAAGTAAAGGGATTTTGTTCAAGGTCATACAGTGGTGAAGTCAGGCCTCTGGCCTCCCAAGTTTCTTGATTCCTCACTCTAGGATCCTTTATATCAGACTGCTTCTTAGGGGATGTCAAGTGAACAAGTATTTATTAAGTGCCTGCTGTGTACCAGGCTGAGCACTAGAGATACAAAGAAAATCAAACAGTCCTTGCTCTCAAGAGGTTCACAATCTACTAAGGGACACAAGATATGAACTGAATAAAACAGAGATAGTCTTGAAGAAAAGAGCTGAAAGGGTTGTGGAAAGACTTCCTACAGAAGGTGAGATTTGAGTTGAAACTTGAAGGAAATCAGGAAGGAAGGAATTCCAGGTCTGGGGCCAACCCAGAGAAAATGCTCAGAGCCAGGAGATGGAGTGCAGTGAGAAAGGAGCAAGCAGGAGGCCAACATACTGACTCATTGAGGGCATAGAGGGAAATAAGGTATAAAGACTGGAAAAATAGCAAAGGTTTTAAAAGCCATTATATGTGATCCTGCAGGTGCTCCAGAGGGAATCACTAGAGTTTATTAAATAGGAGAGCAACATGGTCAAACCTACACTTGAGGAAGCTCATTTTTATAGTGGAGTGAAGGATGGACCAGAGAGGCAAGGTATTTGAGATAGGGAGCCCAGCTAGAAGACCGCTGTAGTAGACCAGATATAGGGTGATGAACTTTTTAGACAGTGAATTGAGAGTCTAGGATTTGGTTAGAGGAGAAAGAGCCAAGGCATAAACCTTTTGAGAGGGTCAGAAATGTAGAGATCCCAAACAGACATATTTTCCTTCAAAGCCCCATTCTTTTGCAGTAACAACCTGCTATGGCTGCACACCTCTTTCGCCTTCCT
>JAJPUD010022902.1:8009-20712 GCA_023553655.1 Myrmecobius fasciatus | reverse complement strand
TGTGTGTGTGTGTGTGTGTGTGTGTGTGTGTGTGTGTATGTGTGTGTATGGGTGCATCCAAATGTGTATGTGTCATCCAAATTGATCACTTATTCAGTTCATCAAATTTGGATCTCAATTGCTTTTCAAAAAAATTTGTAATTTTCATATTTCATATCAACCACTTCCAAAAAGCTCCCACCCATCTATAAGCCATTTCTTTTTGAATAAAGCGCAACGGATAAGCCAAAGGAGTGGCCATGTTGTCTTGTCTGCCTCGAAATTTAATCTTCTGTCCTATAGCCCCCATTTCCTTACTATGAGGAAGGCAGGAAGAATCATCAGTCTTAGAATTAAGAGTGAGCATTGGATTTAATCTTAGTTCTTCTGTCTTCTAATTTATTTTTACATGATTACATTACAATATTTATTCATTTATAGATTGTTCTTTTGTTATGTTTTCTCTCTTCCCCTGTGTTTCTCTTGAGATCTCCAAGAATGTCATATCTTACATCACCATGATTTTCCATTACAATCAAATGACATGATTTTTCTCCCTAAAAATCCATGAACATTGGACCACTAAGACTATGAGAAACCTTGCAAGGAACCTCAGAGGTCACTGAGTCCAACTCCTTTTTACAAATAAGGAAACTGATGCATAAGGAGATTAAGTTAAGAAGTTTGACTTGCTTAGGGTCCTACATCTGATCTTCCTTAGCCCAAGACCAGCAACTCTCCTTTTTGATCTTCTGCACTCATATTTAATAGTCTTTTCAGCTTTAAGTGTATGATCTTATTGTTCATTGGAATCTTGGGAAACTGACATGGGAATTAATGAATCAGTTATTAGGAGTCAGAAGGGATTTTAGGCTCTATTGAATATCCCATTACAAAAAGGGAAAATGAGGCAGTCCAGAGAGAGGACCGACTGGATATTAATTTTAAAATGTTAAGACATTCTGAGTTAAGATGGGTATCTGGAGGTAAAGCCCCACATCAGTTTGGGTGGATGATGTGGTGATGATAACATGGTGACAATGTAGGGTATAGTAAGTGATTCAAGGAAATTGGCTTCTAGTATAGACTAGCTTCAAAAAAGCTTTCAAAAGCTGAAAGGAAAGAAAGGATTCTATTTCAGTACTTCAGTGACTCCCTGATCTCAGTGATATTATTCCTTCTAATACTATAGATTTCAACTCTTCCGTGCTTTTCATCCTTTGCTTTTTAAGAGATTCCTTTAACTTTAAACTAATTATGTAAAGGTAAAATGCTAGCAAGATTTCTTTGAATTTTAATGGAATTTAATTCTCCGTGTTCTCCAAAGTGTCTTTCAGCAAACATTTGTCATACTCATTGGATGTCACCCATATTTATCAAAGCCGATTCCTGGCCATTCTAGTTGCCCTCCTCCCCTTCTGTCCAACCTAGGATATGAGCACAGAAATATCTTCATTTGGCATAAGGCTGAGGCCAAATGGGGAAGGGAAAAGAGCACTGGTCTGAATGCCAGGACTCAGAGTCCTGCCTCTTTCCCACTCAAACCATATGTGAGCCATTGGACAAATCACTTAACCACTATTAACTATCTAATAAGTACAAGAGTTGCTCTAAATGGCACTTTCCATCTGTCAACCTAAATGTCTTGGATCCAACTTGTACTCATGCCCAAGTTTAGTGGTTAAACCCTTCCTGTGTAGGACTGTTTCATCTCTGAAGTCATCCTATACCCACCAAAGACACTGTTAACCCAAAGAACTAGTTCTCTAATAAACCAGGAGAAAGGAGAGATAGAAACAAATAAATTTCCTCTGGACTTACTGCATTATTGACCCAGTTCATTTTAGCCCCTGGTTAAGAACTGCTTGAAGATTAAGTAAATCATATTGTTCCCCCTATAAAAGCTTTATGATTTTGAT
This sequence comes from Myrmecobius fasciatus, assembly GCA_023553655.1. Taxonomy (NCBI): domain Eukaryota; kingdom Metazoa; phylum Chordata; class Mammalia; order Dasyuromorphia; family Myrmecobiidae; genus Myrmecobius; species Myrmecobius fasciatus. Next base: position 18,814 of record JAJPUD010022902.1, on the reverse strand, counting down.
TGTTTGTCCCTTTTAGAAGAAGAGAGGGAGGAGCAAGGTACTACATTTAATGAGGTTCCTTAGAAGCCCTTTGGTCCTAAAAAGTAGAAGACACCAGAAGAGGCAATTCTAACTCCTCTGAACAGTAGGAGGAGGGAGAGGAAAAAGACTAAGCATTTATTAAGCTTATACTAAGGGCCAGTGATTGTTAAGTCCTTTACAAATATCATCTCATTTGATTCCCAATAACCCTGGGAAGTTGGTGCTAATGTTATCCCCATTTTACAGGTGAGGCAAATAGAAGTCAAGTAGGGCCACCCAAGCATAAGCCTCTATTAACTCTGGTCTTACTAACTTGAGTCCCAGCACTATACCTGTTTTGCCACCTCACTAACTATAGCAGCTCTCATGACTTCTCCCTACTTTCTTAAACTATGGTTTGCAACCCCATGTTGAGTTTTATAACTGAATGTGGAGGTCATGAAATATGCTTTATTATCAGTGAATGTTTGATTTGCATATTTATTTTCCATTTGCCTACATTCCCTGGGATCATGTAAATATTTCTCTGGCAAAAAAGGGTCACAAATTTGAGAAGCCCTGATCTATAGCAATTCTACCTTTCTTTCCTTTACAAGGGTCTTGACTGTTAGTACTAAATGTCCAGAATGGCAATCCTGTAGTTACATGTGAGCCTACTAAGCTGAGATCACAATGCTACTTATTTGACAAATGAGTCAGAAAGAAGCAAAGATTCTAGATTACCCCACTCTGGACTGCTGGATTCTAATCTCAGCCTTGTCATTTTACTTCGGGCTTGTTGTCTTATCGCTAAAACAAAAGCTTTGGACTGGATGACCTTTGAAATTCCTTTCAGCTCAAAATCAATGACTCTTTGCCCATATTACTCCTTCCCTCAAGCCATCCCCTCCAACACTCTCTGTGGATAAATAAACGATGAGTTCTATATTGCACACTTGGTGGTGTAGCAACTCCAACCCAATTAAATAGCAAGAGTCCCCAAAGTTCAAATCTCTTCTGCTCCATTGTTCTCTCAACAGGAAAGGTTTTATTTTCTTATTCTGACTCTCATGCTCTGTCATCCAATAAAAGGACAATTGGAGCAAATCAACTACTTTAAAAAAAAATAACAACAATAATCAGCCCTACATGCAGCTTGTTTAAATGAGATGCACTTAAATAAATTCATTTTGTCATCTTCTAATTGCAGTGCAGTTAAATTGCACTAAAATCAGGAGGATCACCACTAGAGCACATTATTGTATATGCCTTTACGTTAAGGGGAATCACTAATTCAGAGTCTGTGAAAAGACATTGACCTCATAGAGTTAGCTTCTGCTGGAGGAAATTAATAGAACACTACTGTGGGCACTGCTTGACTGGATCTTTGGTGCCCTCTTGTGTTGAGAAGAGAATCTAACTTTTTTAGCTCAGATAATTTTCATTGGAAATGGTTGTTCATTGCATATGTTTTTTTCAGAACATGAATTTCCCCATTTTATACACATACATACATGTAAGTATACATATAGGTATATCTATAATGAGAGAGATAAAGAGAAAAAGAAAGAGTGAGTCTATGTAAGGGGGAAAATTATATGATATGTATTTATGAAATTTAGGAAACTTTAGAAAGGAGACATCAGTCAGCAGTCAATAAAAGAAACACCAAATAGTGCATAGAGTAGGGTTTTTAAGTAGAAATTGGGAAAGTGTGCTTTTAAAAAAACCCACCTTAATAACTACATATTTGTATAATTCACTTGTTTTATGATTCTATGTATGTTATTTTATGCATTAATAAAAATTCTGCTGAGAAGGGGTCCATGGTCTCCATCAGCCTGCTAAAGGGGTATATGGATAGAAAAAAAAAAAAAGTTAAGAAGCCTGAACATAGAAGATCTTGCATTTGAAAGGGACTTTACAAATATTAGGATGTTAGGAAGTATCTTAGAAACCATCTACTGCTACTCTCTTTATAGGAAAGACAAATCTTATTAGAAAAATTTCTACCTCCTTTTCTACTAATTAATTCATTAATATTGTCTTGTGAAGATATGGAGCAAAGAACTATCATGGACTGGATTATTCTCTGAATAAACATATATTTGGAAGCTTTCAAAGGAGAAAAGTCAGGAGTAGCAAAGATCTTTAATTCTTCTTTATACTGAAAGACTTCTATTGGAAACTGTTCAAAGGAAACCTAGAATTCTAGGGATTTCTCCAGGTTGCTCTGACAATGGTAGCCAGTGTTGGTCATGGTAGACAAGTTGATATAAAACTGTAGCTGTATAACTTTTTCAAGTATCTGATCACTTATTCAAAAATAAATGTTGGGGGCAGCTAGGTGGTGCAGTGGTTAGAGCACCAGCCCTGAAGTCAGGAAGACCTGAGTTCAAATCTGGTCTCAGACACTTAACATTTCCTGGCTGTGTGACCTTAGGCAAGTCACTTAACCCCAATTGCCTCAGCAAATAAATAAATAAATAAATAAATAAATAAATAAATATAAGATCCTAATAAAAGGGTTCAGTGGAAAGAGAAATCATGTCTTCTTCCTCTTTCTCCTCTTTCCCCTCCTCTTCCTCCTTCAAAGAACCTATTTCTTGAAGTCTAAAGCAACTATGTGCATGTTAAGCAATAACAGACCAAAGCAACAGATCATAGCTAATTTAGACACAAACTTTGAGGAAGTGTTTAGGTAATCCAATTTTACAGAGAACAATAAATGTATAATGTTAGAAAAGTATAGATGGGGAGCTGGAAGGGACCCCAGAGATGATCTAAAATGACTTCATTTTATGGATGAGGAAATAGACTTATGGAAGTTGTCCATGGGAGATCCTTCATTCTGGATTTAACTTAAAGTTATATAAGTTTTTGGGGTCCCAGGCAAGATCTGAATCTGGGTCCTTTGATTCCAGGAGCAGTACTTGTATCACTATTCCCTGAAGGCTGGTTAGATCTTAGACACAGCCATACATCCAATTATCCAAGGGAATACTGGTTCCCAGGGAGACACACACAATCTTCAGCATTAACATTCCTTGTTTTTCACCCTTCAGAAATTCCTCGAACCCACCTGGAGTATGAGAACAGGCTTACCATGAAAATGTTCCTGTTTCAATTCGTCAACTATTACTCGTCATGTTTTTATGTGGCATTCTTTAAAGGGAAATTTGTGGGTTACCCAGGAGGCTACACATACATGTTCAGCAAATGGAGGAATGAAGAGGTAGGTCTTTTCTTCATAGAAAAGTCCCCTTTGGGCCATTGGTATTTTACTAAGTGCCTAATATGTGATTAGCATTGTGGTAAACTCTTTGGTCTCTGAGAGCTTACATAATTCCTCTATCCTCAAGTTTTGTTAGGGTACTTTGGGTCTCCACTGTGTAGCGTTTGTTGTTTTTTTTCCCCACTTTGACTTATGGTATACATGCATTATGTACTTTTTTTGTTACAGCATGAATTCTTTGAAGATAAGGACTATGCCATTTTAAAAAATGTCCCTAGCACAGTGTCTTATACACAATAGGTATTCAATAAATTTTTGTTAAATTATATTGGTCAGTCATGTCTTAGAAGACATCTGACAGACTTTTTCCTCCCCTCTCTAGCTCTTAAAATGATGTTATATTGTTCATGGTTGGTTGGTGTTCAAATAGTTTGATTGGGGCTTTTATTTCTTTTCTTGGGGAAAAAGATTAGAAAATCTGCACTTCTCATTGTTTCTTTGCCCCTTCTCTCTTTTGCCTCTGTCCAGTGTGATCCAGCAGGCTGTCTTATAGAACTGACAACACAGCTCACCATCATCATGGCTGGAAAGCAGATTTGGGGCAACATCCAGGAAGCCATTCTGCCGTACGTATTACTTTGGAGTTCCCCACCTAATAATAACCATGTAACATTTACACAGAGCTTTAGGTCATAAGGAAAGCTCCCTAATTCATTTAGAGGGCCAAAAATGTAGACACCCTTGAGAATAATGATAGTCTTACTTCCATAGCAAAGATTTGAAGCAGTAAAAACCTTATCTGCAAATCAAATAGTCCCTAATTCAGTAAGGTAACATAGGCTTGGCCAAGTATGGCTCTGTTACCCTGAGTTATATAACAAGAAAGAGGATTTGACTGTCTCTTATTAAATGATCTCACTGAGCAAGAGAAAGACTGCTGATCTCTACTACATTAGTACAGCTTAGATTGTAAAACCATTGGCTAGAGAGTCTTTGTAAAGACATCTATCTTTTTTTTTTTTTTTTCCCTAGAAGTGTAGCAGAAGTGACATGAAGGAGGAAGAACCAGTGGGGGGAAAATGTTGCATTTTATTCACAACTAATAATTAGATGAAAAAAAGAGGAAATTATAATTTTTTTTTTTTTTTGGCTGAGGCAATTGGAGTTAAGTGACTTGCCCAGGGTCACACAAATGTTACGTGTCTGAGACCAGATTTGAACTCAGTTCCTCCTGACATCAGGGCTGGTGCTCTATCCACTGCGCCACCTAGCTGCCCGGAAATTATAATGTTAAAAGCTGGTGTTGACATTGTTAAAGTAGGTTATACCAATAGCTTGAAGTTAGGAAGTTAGGAGTTTGAATCCTACCTATGCTACCTATTAGTTAGTTGTGTGACTCAGGGTAAAGTTCCTTTATCTCTTGGAGTCTCAATTTCTTTCTCTATAAAATTAGCATAATAATATCTGTTTCCTAGAGCTGTTGTGCTATAATGACAGCAAAATTTAAAACTCTGTGTGTGTGTGTGTGTGTGTGTGTGTGTGTGTGTGTGTGTGTGAACGCAGGTGCAGGTATGGTTGTATATATGTATGTGTGTGTGTGTGTATATATGTATATGTATATACATATATGAATAAATGGATATTTGCATGTGTTTAAATCTGACCTCAGTTGTATGACTTTAGACAATTCACTTAACTCCCATTGCCTCCCAAAAAAGAGAGAAAGAAATGGACTCGGAGCCTTCCACCAGTCCGATTGCCTTCCTCTGGGATGCTTTTCAGGGTCTATCCTAAACAGAACATAATATCCCAAGCTCATCTTACCAGGCCAAAGTGCCACAGAACCTTTATTTCCTATTTCTGCAAATTGTGATGCTCTTAATGTAGTCTAAGATTGGATTAAGCATTTCTGGGTGCAACTTCAGACTACTGATTCATATTGAGCTTGCAGTCCATTAAAACTCTAAAAGATTTTTTATGCAAAGAGCCATCTAATTATTCCTCTCTCACTTTGTATTTGCAAAATGGATTGTTTTTTGCATCCAAATATGATCTTACAGTTAATACGAGTGAATTTCAACTTACTAGATTCACCTTTGTGCTGTGGCTTGTCAAGATCTTTTTGGATTCTGACTCTGTCACCCGGTGCTTAAATTAACTATTCTTCTAGAGTTGTGCCCCTTGGAGATTTGATAAGTATGGCATCCATTCCTTTTTCCAAGTTATGAATCAAAATGTTAAATCACTCAAAACCAAGTAGAGAATCCTAAGTTACTCCATGGAGATCTGCTGCCAAGGTGACATCATGGAAAATGAAAAAGAACTAAGTTCTAACTCTGAATCTTCTGCTGGCTATTGCTACTGGCATTAACTGTCTCTTTTAGAGAAATGTGAAGTCTGAAAAGTACTTTAGATGCATGATCTCATTTGAACTTCACAACAGCCCTTTGAGGTAGACCACTCTGTTGTTATCCTTACTCAATTAATGAGGAAACCAGTGTTCAGAAAGAAATCCCCAAACCAGTTCTGGGATTCGCCCATGCTCACATGACTAGTAAGTGTTGGAGGTAGGTTAGGAACCCAGGTATTATTGACCCCACAGAAAGCATTCTATCTACTACATGAAACTGATCATGATAAAACAAGTCAGTTGTACTTCCTGGGCTTGTTTCCCCATCAATTTCCAAAGAGACTATTGGACTAGATTACACACATGGTTCCTACATTCAATTATTACTTTCCATTTAATTTTATTTCAACCCATTCCTTTTCCTTTTTTCTTACAGTTGGATTTGGAACTGGTGGCGACGCCGGAGAGCAAGGACCAACTCTGAGAAACTGTACAGCCGATGGGAGCAGGATCATGCTCTTCAGAGTTTTGGACCCCTAGGACTGTTCTATGAGTACTTAGAAATGGGTAAGTTCTCTTTAGTTTTTTTATTGAATAACCTGTTGATCAGAGAAGAAGGTAGTATTTATTAATGGATGGCAATTGTGGTTACTCAATAAATATTAAGAACCTACTATTATGCTGAGCACTCTGCTAAGCATTGGACTTGTTACTGACTTGTAATATGGCACATGTTAAAAAGTGAAGTCTAATAGTTTAAAAAGACAGTAGTTCCTTCCCCCGCCCCCCCTGCCAAAAAAAATTAAAAGCCGTTAAAGAAACAGGAAATTCTTTGCCACCATATTTATACCTAGTAATCTGTTTTGGATTTGTTGATTCTCAGAGCCAGCCAGCAGAGGGAGCCAAAGGGAATAGTCAATTATAGAATACTCATTTGTTAGTATATATAATCAGTTAACTAGCATATTTATTAATTAGCTAGCATTTACTAAGTACCTACTATGTGCTAGCCATTATACTAAATGTTGAAGATACAAAAAGAAGGAAAGGCAGTCTGTATTCTCAAAGATCTTGCGGCAAATAGGAAAAACTACATGCAAGCAACTATGTAAAAACAAGATCTATATAGGATCAGTTGGGGATAATCACACTGGAAATGAAATAGCATTAAAGAAAACTGAGAAAGGCTTTTTGGAGAAGACAGGACTTTAGCTGAGATTTGAAGAAAGCCAGAGAAGCTTAGGAGGAAGAGAGAAAGAAGAAGAGAGTTCCAGGCATGGGGGAACAGCTAGTGAAAACACTCAGAATGAAATGAAGACTATAAAGGGCCATGGTCAAAACCATCAAATCATCACAAGAAGGGATTGGTTGGACAAAAGCTTGCTTCACCATTCCTGGGGACACTAGGGATACTTCATAAAGTTTTAAAGGATCAGAGATGGTAAGATCAAGAAATCTGTGATCAAAGGTATTCTTACAGAAGATCTAGTCCAGTTCTCTCATTTTATCACATGATATTATGAAAAAATGTTAAACCTGGATTTGAATCCTGACTTAGCCATTTATTATTTGTGTGACTTTGAGAAATCATTTAGCCTCCCCAGGCCTCAGTTTCCTGATCTATAACATGAAGAAGCTGGAGTTCCTTCCAGTTCTAGATCTAGATCTCATGAGGTAAATTTGGGACAACCACAAAGGAAAAGCTACTTTAAACACTAGACATACAATTTGTAGAATTCCTGATGCAGTTCAGGCTAAAATAATAAGTAACATTATTAAAGGACTTTGGTAAATTTGTGACTCATAGGCCATCCATACTGGCAGAGAGAAATTGTGGGAGTTTCATTCCTAACCTTTAATTTTGATGTTAGAGACTATACTTTCCTGTTACATGATTAGTTTTTATCCCTGTAATGGAGAGATTGAAGTTGTTTATGTACTCTAGATCTGGCAGATACCATAAAACATTTAACAGGGAAAACTAAAGCTCAAGGATATTTTAGATTCATTTGAAAATACCCCTGGGGAAAGGAATCAGGGAGGGATCATCAGTACTTAGATTATAGTACCGGAGATGGTACTTTAGAAAGCATATAGTTCAATCTTCCTTCCACAGAAAAAGAAACTGAGACTATTAGAGCTCATGACTTGCTCTAGTTTACTCAGGCATTAAGTAGCAGAGCTACTTTCAAAGTCAGGTCCTCTGTCTCTTAAGCCAGGGTGCATTCCATTTGATTATATTCTACTCCCTTTGTTAAATGTTCTTCCAGAATTCCTCCTCCTTTTTTCTTTCTCATTGCAGTCAGGAAGCCTCAGTTTACTGAAAACTTCAATTTGTAATTTAGGCCCTCAAGCATTTCTGCTTCAATAGAAGACCATGTAGGCCGAGAGAAAATCATTATGTAAAACCTATTTAGTCTATAAAGGACATAATAGCTTTAAAAAAATTAATAATGCTTTTGTTTTTGTTTTTGTATTAATTTATTTCTGTATGCCCCTCCCTTACCTAGTGAGCCTTCTTTTGTTCAAAGATTATTATTGTTTAATTCAGGAAAACCAGCTCATTTGTCAACTATGCCATCATATGTCCCATACATTCTATATCCATCTCTCCAGCAAAAAAAGAGAATTGGATTTTCTCAACTTTGCTCAGGGGCCTAGCTTGGTCACATAATTTCTTCTTCCTGAAAATAGGTATATCCTTCCTTGTGAATACAGTATTGCTTCCTGCTTTCTTGAGATCAGGAGTTCTTAACCTTTTTTGGTGTCATGCATTCCTTCATTGTTAGTCTGGTAAAATGTGTGAGCATGTTCTTTGAATGATTATTTATTTTTAATATTCTTTTACTTGTAAATTTTGAGCTCCAAATCCTCTTCTTCTCTCTCATCTCCTACCCCTTTCACTGAGAAGGCAAGCAACATGATGTCAGTTATACATGTGGAATCATACAAAACATATTTCCATATCTTTCATTTTTTTTTAAAGCAAGAAAAATTAAGAAAGTGAGAAAATTATATTTGAATTTGCACTCAAAGTTCATCAGTTCTCTCTCTGGAGGTAAATAGTTGGTGGTTTTTGTTTTGTTTTGTTTTTGTGGGGCAATTGATGCTAAGTGAGTTGCCCAGGGTAATACAACTAGGAAGTGTTAAGTGTCTGAGGTTGGATTTGAACTCAGGTCCTCTTGTCTCCAGGGTCAGTGCTGTATTCCCTGCACCATCTAGCTACTCAGGTACATTGCATTTTTTCATCATGTGTATTTTGGAATTGTCTTGGGTCCTTGAATTAATCAACTTTCACAATTGATCATCCTTATAGCATTGCTGTTACGATGCACAATGATTACCTGGTTCTTCTCACTTTACTTTGCATCTTGTGATCTTTCTATTGAAACTACCTACCCTGTCATTTCCTATAGTACAACAATATTCCACCACAGTCATATGCTACTACTTTTTCGGCCATTCCCAAATTGATGGGTATCCTCTTAATTTCCAATTCTTTGCCACCACAAAAAGAATTGCTTTGAACAATTTTGAGCATATAGGTATTTTTCCTTTTCCTTTGTTCTCTTTGAGTTACAGACCTAATAGTAGTATTAAATGATGATTTTAAATAATTGAAGGAAGTGCTAAATTTCAGTCGGAATTAATGAAAATAAAGCAATAATTTGTCCCCTCTCAAGTTTGTGGACCACTTAGGTGAAGAATAATTTTTTTTATTAATACTTTTTATTTGCAAAACATATGTATGGGTAATTCCTAAACATTAACCCTTACAAAGCTTTCTGTTACAAATTTTTCCCCCCAACTCCCCACCCCTCCCCTAGATGGCAGGATATCCACTACATGATAATTATGTTAGAATACTTAAGAAATTGAATATACGTATAGTTATTGCATCATTTTTTGTGGAGGAGAAATCATATCTACAAGAAAGAATAATCTGATAAAGGAAATATAATGCAAGCAAACCTCAAGAGAGAACATGAAAATGTTATGTTGTGGTCCACATTTCACATCCCTCTCTCTGGGTGTATATGGCTCTCTTCATCGAACAATTGGAACTGGTTTGAAGCATTTCATTGTTGAAGAGAGTTATGTCCCTTAGAACTGATCCTCATATAGTATTGTTGTTGCCGTGAATAATGATCTCTTGGTTCTGCTCACTTCACTGAGCATTAGTTCATACAAGTCTCTCCAGGCCTCTCTGAAAGAAGAATAATTTTTTTTTTCCTGAAGTGAAAATTAATACAACATGGGTGGTATCAGCAGTTCTGCCTCTTGTACAAGTCACTTTTTATTGCCCTGCCCCAATTTCTGCATATTTGAAATGAGGAAGTTCAGCTTGATGAGTGGGAGCTTCAGATTTCCACTTTGACTTTCTCTGTGAATTCATGGGAACTAATGAGATGACTAAGTAAAATAGTAGAGAAAGAGTAGAGAAAAGTGTCTAAGAAAAGAGTCCTCTAGGAAACTCATGGTTAGTAGGTATGTGGGAGATCCAGCAGAGGAAATTGATAGGATAGATAGAAAAAAACCATGAGCCAGAAGTGTCATGAAATCTTACAGTGAAGAGAATATCAAAAAGAAGAAATTTGACAATTCCAGAGTGGTCAAGAAGGATAGGGTTTGAGAAAAGGCAATTAGGAGATTGTTTTTAATTTTGGAAAGAATAGTTTGCCTTTAATGATGAGATTGGAAGCCAGAAAGTAGAGGTGAAAAGAGAATGAGAGAAGAAAAAGTGGAGACACCTAGTGTAGATGGTCTTCTTAAGGGATCTAACCACAAAAGGAAGAAGAGATCTAACATGATAGTTAACTAGAATGGATAGATCAAGTGAAGATTTTTGAGTTTAAGAGAGACAAAAGAATCTTTTCAGGGAAATAGCTAGTAATTAGACCGGTCAAGAGATTTGCAGCAAGCTTAATGTTACTTTAAGACTTTGATGTATTGACTTAGTAGTAGCTTTCCAGAATCTTCTCTAATTGCATTTTGAGCCAATAGAATATAAAAAATTTAAGAATATAAGCTCTGAAAGAGCAGGGAATATTATGTTTTTACAACTTTAGAACTTGGTATAGTGGCTTGCATACAGCAGATAACTTAAAGTGGTTGTGGACTGAAGTTAGTGCTTCTGATTCTTCTTTCTTTACAGTCATCCAGTTTGGCTTCATCACACTGTTTGTGGCCTCCTTTCCTTTGGCTCCTCTTCTTGCCCTT
>JAJPUD010022901.1:0-11930 GCA_023553655.1 Myrmecobius fasciatus | reverse complement strand
ACTGATAAGTTATTAGATTTGTTTTATATTCTGCAATTTTGCTGAAGTTGTTAATGTTTTGACTAGCTTATTCTGTAGATTCTCTAGGTAAACCATTAGAACACAAACATGGTTCCCCGCTACCACAAATTATGTAGTGGAATTTTCCCGCATTTGGGGAAATCACAGGGGTCAGCCCATCTGGAGTGCAATGGATAAACCTCATCCTGGGAAAATCACTCCTGCCAGGTAAGTAAAAGGAAACTCTAAATGTACAAAATTAGAGAAGCTACCCCAAATGTTAATATGGACTATTTGTGACTGACCTGTGGCAGATCATTCTGAGCTCATAAATGATCAGCCACAGTTGGATACACTGTAACTCGACTCTCAACATAGTGATGTCCTCTTCTAGAATGAAAGACATCAACCAAATGGGTAAAGTATTATATTATTTATAAAAATTGTTAATTTTTCCCTTATTGCCTATGCTTATTTCTATTTATTTTTCTTAACATTTCTAGAACAAAATTGAATAATAATGGTGATAATGAATATCTTTGGTTCACCCTTGATCTTATTGGAAAGGCTTTTAGTTTATTCACATGCTTGTTCATGGTTTTTGACAGATATTATTTATCATTTTAAGAAAAGCTCTATTCCTATGCTTTTTAGTATTTTTAATGGAAAGGGATATTGTATTTTGTAAAAATCTTTTGTTTTTGCATCTATTGATATGCATATGTGATTGTCATTGTTTTTGTTATTGACAAGATCAAATATGCCTACAATTTTCATAAATTTGAAACAGATGGTATATTCCTGAATCCATCTTAGTCATACTGTATCTTTTTGATATATTATTGTAATCTCCTGGTTAGTATTCATTGAAGAAGTTGGTTTATAATTTTCTTTCTCTGTTTTTTCTACCTTTGGTTTTTCATCACAGTCATATTTGTTATAGAAAGGAATTTGGTAGGACTCTTACAATATCTATTTTTTTCAGTTAGAATAAGTTCTTTAAATATTTGGCAAAATTCATTTGTAACTTGATCTGATTCTATTTTTTCTTTCTTTAGGGAGTTCAGTTTAGGCTTGTTCAGTTTCTTTTTCTAAGAGAGTCATTTAAGTATTCAATTTCCTCCTTTGTTAATCTGAACAATTTATATTTTTGTAAATATTCATTTCATTATTGGGGTTGCTGGCATATATAGTTGGGCAAAATAATTCCAAATAATTGCTTTTATTTCATCATTATTGCTTGTGAATTGACCTTTTTCATTTTTGACATTAATAATTTGATTTTCTTTTTTTTAAAAGAGGATATTAGTCAATAGTTTATCCATTTTATTCTTTTTTTCTTACCTTCAAAAAACTCAGCTCCTTGCTTATTTATTAATTTGATTTTTAAAAATTCAACTTAATTAATCTCTCCTTTGATTTTCAGGGTTTCTATTTTGGTATTTAATTTAGAGTTTTTAATTAATGGGGGTTTTTGTTATGTATTTGATTTGCTGATCTCTCCTTTCTCTCTTTTATTCATGTAAATATTTAGAGATATAAAATTTCTCTTAAGTACTGCTTTGGCTGCATTCCATAAATTTTGATAGACTGTCTCATTGTCATTATCTTTAATGAAATTATTTTTTGCTTCTCTGAATTGTTCTTTTAGTCACACATTCTTTAGGATTAGGTTTTTTTACTTTCCAAGAAAATTTTAATCTATGTTTCAAAGGGTCAAAGACCCTTTCAGCAGTAATTAAAAATAAAAGATAATCCTTACACCAATAACTGCACTATTCAAGTTTATCTAATGCTGTACTTCTATGTTTAATTTAATTTTTTTTGCAGCCTTCTATGCTTAATCTATTCCAATGATCAACTTTTCAAAAATTTTTGTTTATTTATTTATTTGCTGAGACAATTGGAGTTAAGTGACTTGCCCAAGGTCACACAGCTAGGAAGTGTTAATTGTCTGAGGTCAGATTTGAATTCAGGTCCTCCTGACTTCAGGGCTGGTGCTCTATACACTACACCAATTTACTTTTTTTTTTTCAAACAGAACTAAATTATTTTAATAATTTATTGCTTTGTAGTATAGCATGAGTTATAGAAATTTTGGACCCTTTCATTCCTACTTTTCTTTCATAATTTACATTGAGTTTCTTGATCTTTTCTTCCTCTAAATGAATTTCATTATTTTATCTAGTTTTATAAAGCAGTCTTTTGATCATTTGATTGTTATGACACTCTTTAAGCCACAACAGAAAAGGACCTTGTTTGAATCTTAATTGAATCAGACTAATGTAAAACTTCATATTTGTAAAAATTAATGAAATAATCTATTTATGCAAAACGAATATATAGATCAGAAGCGTCTTGATAGTGTAAAGACTTCAGTAGTAAGGTATTCACACTCTGAAAGACCTGTATTCACGTCCACCTCAAATACTTACTGAACAAATCATTTGATCTTTTGGTGCTGTAGACAACTCTCTATGATTGTAAATCACATAACAGATACAACTCTGCATTGGTAGATGGAATTTCCTTACTGGAAGTTCTAATACTAATGAAATCATAGTTCCTGTCCAATCAATACATAAATACTTAATGAGGACAAACCTTGCATGTGTTTTAATGATTTATCTCTAGTTTAGTGAAAGGCATCTTTAATGAAGGTATGAGAAAGGAACAGGCAAGTTTTCATTAACAATATTCTATGGTCAAAATTAACTTATATATGTCGATAACTAACTCTCTTATTTGGTTGCTATGGGATTTGTACAAATTTGTACTAAAAAGCAAAGAAAATGTACATAGTGATTATCTAAACACAAGTTCAGTCAGATTTTATTATATGGCTGTTTAAATTTTAAAAATGAAAAAAATCAAAGGAAATTCTTTTACTGTTCTGGATGGTTACTATTTTTCTCATTATCAAACTGAAAGAGTATTGAAGTGCAAAAGGAGTTGTAAGATGTCCTCACAGTTAAAAAAAAAAAAAATCTGTACTAACAGGATATAGAGTGATATAAAATAAAGACAATTACTGTTGTTAAAAACAAACAAAAAAATATTTTACTTAACCATTTTATTTGTTCTGCCCAATTTTGTATCAGTTCATATAAGTTTTTCCAGGTTTTTCTGAAAGGATCCTGCTCATCATATCTTACAACATAATAGCATTCCATCACAATCATAATGCCACAATTTCTTTAGCCATTCCCTACTTGATGGACATCTCAATTTCTCATTCATTGTCACCACAAAAAGAGCAGCTAAAATATTTTTGTACCTATTTTTTTATTTTAATATCTCTTTGGAATATAGAAGTAATACTGATGGGTCAAAGGGCATGCACAGTTTTATCATCCTTTGGACATAATTCCGATTTGCTTTCCAGAATGGTCCAATCAGTTCACAACTCCACTAACAATACATTAGTGTCCTAGTTTTCCCACCTTCCCTCCAACATTTTTTGTTTTTCTTTTATGTCATATCCACCAATCTGATAAATATAAAATAATACCTTAGAGTTGTTTTAAGTTGCATTTCTCTAATCAATAGTGATTTAGAATATTTTTATGACTATAGATAGCTTTGATTTCTTCATCTGAAAATTGCCTGTTCATATTATTTATCAACTGGATAATGACTCATTCTTTTTAACCCAATAGTATTTTATTCTTCCAAATACATGTAAAGATAGTTTTCAATATTCATTTTTGTTAGAATTTGTATTCCAAATTTTTTCTCTCTCCCTTACTTTCCCCTCCCCAAGAGAGTAAGCAATCTGATATAGGTTAAACATGTGCAATCCTTATTAAACATATTTTCACATTTGTCATGTTGTACAAGAAAAATCAGACCAAAAGGGAAAAAAAAAACATAAGGAAGAAAAAGCAAATAAATGAACAACAAAAAAAGTTGAAAATACTATACTTCAATCCACATTCAGTCTCCATAGTTCTCTCTCTGGATGCTACTGGCACTTTATATCCTAAGTCCATTGGAACTGTTTTGGATCACTACATTGCTGAAAAGAGCCAAATCCATCACAGTATATCATCACATAATAGCAAATTATTACTGTGTACAATGTTCTCCTGGTTCTGCTTACTTCACTCAGCATCAGTTCATTTAAGTCTTTCCAGGATTTTCTGAAATCAGCCTTCTCATCATTTCTTATAGAACAATAATATTTCATTATATTCATATACTATAACTTACTCAGCCATTCTCCAATTAGTGGGCATCCATTTAATTTCCAATTTCTTATTACCACCAAAAAAAAAAAAAATCAAAAACTTGCAGCAAACATTATTGCACACATGGTCCTTTTTTGTCTTTTAAGATTTCTTTGAGATATAGACCTAGTAGTAACATGTTGGATCAAAGGGTTTTATAGTCCTTTGGGCATAGTTCCAAACTGCTCTCCACAATGGTTGGATCAGTTCACAATTCCACCAACAATGCATTACTGAATGACTCATTCTTATAATTTGACTTAGTTCTCTATATATTTGAAAAATTAAGCCTTCATTAGAGAAACTTGTGTGAAAAATATTCCCTAGTTTTTATGAAATTCTGATTTTTAATCCATTCTGCTATCTATTTCTCTTTTATGGATGAGCTTATCTCATTTATATTCACAGTTATGATTACTAACAGTTCATTTCCTTTCATCCTGTTTTCCATCCTGTTAATTCTTCTCTCCCTACCATTTCACCTTGTCTCTCCTCAAAATTGATTTATTTCTGACCTAATCTCTCTACTCTCATTTCCCTATAGAACAAGATAGATTTCCACACACAACTGAGTGTGTATATTATTCTCTCTTTAAGCCAATTCTGATGGGAGTAAAGTTTAGGCATTGCCTACTCACCATCAATCCTACTGTAAAAGCTCTTTTGTACTTCTTTTATGTGAGATAATTTAACCTATTCTACCTCTCCCTTTCCCCTTCTCTCAGTGCATTTCTCTTGCTTACCCTTTAATTTTGTTTTTTTGAATATCATTCCGTTAGTCAAATCACACCCATGCCCTTTGCCCTAGTAATGATAAAGTTCTTAGAAGTTACAAGTATCATCTCCCCATGTAGGAATGTAAATAGTTTAACCTAATTTAATCCCTTATATTTACTCTTTCCTGTTTACCTTTTAATATTTCTCTTGAGTCTTGCATTTAAAAGACAAATTTTCTATTCAGCTCTGGTTTTTATCAGGAATACTTCTAAGTCCTCTATTTCATTCAAAGAATTATACTGAGTTTTGCTTGGTAGGGATTCCTTATTGTAATCCTAGCTCCTTTGTCCTCCAGAATATCATATTCCAAGCCCTCTTATCCTTTAATATAGAAATTGCTAAATCTTGTATTATCCTAACTATGGCTCCTTGATATTTGAATTGATTCTTTCTAGCTACTTGCAATATTTTCTCCTTCACATGAAAGCTCTGGAATTTGGCTAATATTCCCGTGAGTTTTCCCTTTGGGATCTTTTTCAGAAGATGATCAATAGTTTCTTTCCATTTCTGTTTTGCTTTCTGGTTCAAGACTATCAGACTATCAAGACTAGATCAAGACTATTCTATGATAATTTCTTGAAAGATGATGTTTAAGTTCTTTTTTTAATCCTGGCTTTAGGTAGTCCAATAATTCTTAAATTATCTCTCCTGAATCTATTTTCTAGGTCAATTGTTTATTCAAAGAGATATTTCACATTTTTTCCATTCACTCAGTTTTGTTTTATAGTTGCTTGATGTCTCATGGACTCATTAGTTTTTACTTACCCAATTCTAATTTTTAAGGAATTATTTTCCTTAGTGAGCTTTTGTATCTCTTTTTTTTCATTTGGCCAATTCTGCTTTTTAAAGAGTTTTTGTACTTCTTTTTAAATTTTTCATTTCCAATTCTGTTTTTTAAGGTGATCCTCTGCTCAGTTAATTTTTATGCTTCTTTTACTTTTTGGCTTATTCTGTTTTCTAAGATATTTTTTGTATGTTTCCTTTACCAAGATTTTGCTTCTTTTCATGATTTTCTTGTATCAATCCCATTAAAAAAATTTCCTCTGCCTTTTTTGTTTGAATTTTAAAATATTTTTGTGCTCTTCCAGGAATTATTTTTGTGTCCTGAGACCAATTAACATTTTTCTTCTAAGATATTGTTATAGTTATCTTTTGAGTTTGTGTTTTGATCATTCCTGTCACCATAGTAATTTTCTATTATCAGTTTCTATTTTTTGTTGTTATTTTCTTATTTTTCCAGTCTATTTCTTTACTTTTAACTTCATGTTAAAATTAGGTTCTTCTCCCAGAGTGGTTGGGGCACTGTTCAAGCTTCAGATTTTCATGCTGCTGTTTTCAGAGCTCATTCTAGGGTCCATAAATTTTCAATTCTTCCAAGATAGTATGATATATGGAAAGATATAGTCACTGCTCTCTTGGTCTGTGCCCTTGTCTGAGAGCACCCACAAGCACTTTTTTCTGCCTTGGAACTGTGGTAAGTTTTCCTATTCCTGCTAGTATTCTTACTCTGATCTATGGGCTGAGAGATCTAGAAGCCAAAATTTGGAATTCATTCACCATCACCACTCCACCTCTAAGGCTCATTGTTGGCTTACCAAGATAGGATATACATTAGATTGGACTCCATTTTTATCTCCTTAAGGTAGGCTTTTCTGTCAATTTTCTAAGTTGTCTTAGCTTGGAAAATTATTTTACCCCATCCTTACATTGGTTCTGCTGCTGCAGACTTCATTTGAGGCATTATTTTAAAGTTGTTTAGCATGTAGTAGACTTCCTGCCATCTAGGAGAGGGGAGAGGAATAGAGGGGAAAATTTGTAACGGAAAGCTTTGTAATGGTCAATGTTGAAGAACTACCTATACATTTGTTATGCAAATAAAAAGCTTTAATAAAAATAAAATAAAATAAAGTTGTTTAGGAGGGAAATTTGGGAGGTCAGGCAGAGCCCCTTCTTTTACTACACCATCCTGACTTCACCCTCCCTCAATATTTATTCTTGACTATTTTAAAAACATTTGATTCGGTGTCCCATCAGTATGTTAAAAATCATAAAACTTTGCACGTGAAAGATACAAAATAGAGATAGTATCGGAATATTTTCAAACTAGTTTCTATAGGAGTCCATGAAAGCTCTCACCTGCTGGATCTGTTAACTGGAGATCAAAAACTTTTGACATTGCCTGGAAATGAAATAGTAAATATATTTCCCTATTTTTAAATAATATAACAATTATAACAAGTCTAAGAGCCTCCTAAATGAGTTTATTAAAAAGGACTTTATTTAAAAGTGTTCAACCTAACTATCCGTATAAGAAGAATTAAGTTGTACTAGAATACCAAATGTCAAGATTATAGTGTATACTTGTATAGACAAATTGTAGATTTGATACATCATTAGTATGCATACATATATACCTACATGCATGTGACCTTCCAAATAATCATACCTGCTTGGTGATGTAATCACACCTGCCTAGTCTCGGCATTCTGGCCTACTCATTCTGCACTCAGTTTGCAGTAATTTGTGTCATTCTGACCTGGCACAAACCTCCACTTCAGTCTGCTCATTGGCTGGTGGAGGCCGGGAAGCTTTGGGAGCAAAGATATTAAGATGTTTTGGGAATAGATCTGCAGGAGTGTTAAGGCACCTGCCCAGATTGGAGGAGACACAGTTGGTTTGAAAATGTTAAAATTTCTCCTTAATGCAACTTTCACATAGTCCCTTCATACACTGATTTATCTACTTTTTGTTTTCATTTGTATTTCCTTAGCAAGATTGTGGTTAGAAAGTATTTAACGGTACAGTTAATGATAATAAAGAGCTCACACTCTCTCTATTATTACTTGACTTCACTTTGGAAGAACACTAGTGTCTTTTTGTCTTTCTTTCTCTCGCTTTTCATGATCTCTGTGAGAGCCAGAATGGCTGGTCTGATTTCTGGCACTTTCACAGGTTATATATGCATTCCACACATGTATGTGTGTGTGTATCTATCTATTTATCTATATCTATATCTATATGCATATAGATATAGATATAGATATATAGTGCATTACTTCTGGGAAATGGGCACAACGCTTTAGTAACACCAATGATTTCTTTTTTTCTTTCTTTTGAAACAAAGCCCCCCAAAGAACATCAATATTTTTTTTGGTAATACAGCAGGGTTATGAATAAGTCCTTGAAGAATTAAAGTTGAAGGTCACATAAAGTGAAATAGAGGGGTGGGGATAAATAGGTTGCACCATATTACCCATGAAAAAGAATAGAAAAAGATAACAAGATGTATGACAAGAAAAAGAGATAAACTCTTCCTGTAACAAAAGAAAGAGATTACAAAGGACACTCTGTGTATCTGTTAATATCTATTAAGTGTCAACAGATGCAGAGGAAGGTCTCTAAATACTGAGTGAACCTACTTTCAAGGTTCAAGGTGTACAGGATGTAGAAGTTATGAATAGCTGTGAATTTCATAATTGTCAATAAAATCACATATTAATGAAATCATGGATTCACCAAAATAATTAGGTATCAAAGATTCCTCTATATAAAAAGGTTGGATTATAGGGAAGGAACATAGCATGTGATTTACTCAAGGATGTACTCCCCCCAGAATCCTCATACTTACACTAGACCTTTCTAGTAACTAGAACTCCCCTATCTTTGGTTGCCTTTCACTTTTCAATAAGTCAGGGGATATGCATTTACATGATTTTCTCTACTAAGTTTGAAAACCTTTTTACCTCACTGGGGATTTTAAAAGGGTTCAGGTGTTGGCTATGCCTTTTAAATGGCCAGAGTTTTCTCAGCAGCAGTACCCAGCTTGTTAATAACCCCCAGAGGGATTAAAAGCTTAGGTAACCTACCAAAAAAAAAGATTCAGTTTCCTATTGGTTCGTTACAACTTATTAATGGAGATGGTTTACAAATTAAATATCATGGATGTATTGACACATATAACTGGCTTATTCAACAATAGTTATCAAAATGCTATGAAGAAGAGACATGGAAAAAGTTTAAAATCATCTTTAAAATCTTATCTTCTCATACTCACTATTCGGCAAAAACTGCTGGGAAAATTGGAAACTAGTGTGGAAGAAATTAGGGCTTGACCCACACTTAACACCACATACCAAGATAAGATCTAAATGGGTTCATGATCTAGATATAAAGAGTGATATTGTAAGGAAATTAGAGGAACACAGGATAGTTTACCTCTCAGACCTGTGGAGATGGAATAAATTTATGTCCAAAGAAGAACTGGAACTCTTAATTGAACACCAGATACATAATTTTGATTATATTAAGTTAAAAAATTTTTGTACAAACAAAACTAATGCAGACAAGATTAAGAGGGAAGCATCAAATTGGGAAATCATCTTCACATTTAATGGTTCTGATAAAGGCCTCATTTCTAAAATATATAGAGAATTGTTTCATATTTATAAAAATTAAGCCACTCTCCAATCGATAAATGGTCAAGGGATATGAACAGACAATTTTCAGATGATGACATTAAAACCATTTCTAATCATATGAAAAGTTGCTCCAAGTCACTATTGATCAGAGAAATGCAAATTAAGACAACTCTACACACTACACACCTGTCAGATTGGCTAAAATGACAATGATGAATGTTGGAGGGGATGTGGGAAAACTGGGACATTGATACATTGTTGGTGGAACTGTGAACGGATCCAACCATTCTGGAGAGCAATTTGGAGCTATGCTCAAAAAGTTACCGAACTGTGCATACCCTTTGACCCAGCAGTGTTTCTAATGGTCTTATATCCCAAAGAGATCTTAAAGGAAGGAAAGGGACCCACATGTGCAAGAATGTTTGTGGCAGCCCTTTTTGTAGTGTCTAGAAACTGAAAACTGAATGGATGCCCATCAATTGGAGAGTGGCTGAATAAATTATTGTATATGAATGTTATGGAATATTATTGCTCTATAAGAAACGACCAGCAGGACGATTTCAGGGAGGACTGGAGAGACTTGCATGAACTGATACTGAGTGAAATGAGCAGAACCAGGAGATCATTACACACGGCAACAACAATACTATATGATGATCAATTCTGATGGGCATGGCTCTCTGCAACAATGAAATTATTCAAACTAGTTCCAATTGTTTAGAGACAGGGATACAAAATGTGGACTACAACAGAACATTTTCATGCTCTTATATTGATGTTTGGTTGCATTGTGTTTCCTTTTTCTGATTTTTTTTTGTTCATGTAGATATGATTTTTCTTGCACAGCAAGATAAATATGGAAATATGTATACATATATTCGACTTATCAAGTATGTTAATATAATTAACATGTAGGGGACTTCCTGCCATCTAGGGGAGGGGAGGGGACTAGGGGGAAAATTTGTAACGAAAGCTTTGTAAGAATTAATGTTGAAGAACTACCCATACATGTGTTATGCAAATAAAAAGCTTAAAAAAAAATCTTATCTTCTCTCTCTCTGTCTCTGTTTCTGTCTCTCTCTCACACACACACACACACACAAAACACACAAACACATAGTCATTAATCTCTTTTTGCCTCAGTTTACTCATCTAAAAATGAAGGGTTTTAGTGACAGCTCTACTAAGTATAGCCATCTCCAAAGAGATCAAAAACATAGGGAAAATAGACATGTGTACAAAAACATTTGTATCAGCTTTTAAGTTTGGTGGTGGTGAATAGTAGTAGTAGTATGGAGGAAAAAAGGAGGTGCCCATTAATTGGGAAAATAGTGTAATATTCTATTGAATTCTTATTATGATTTGACCATAATAGAATATTATTGTAAGAAATGACAAAGCAACAGATCAAAAAACAAAAAACAAAAAACACTGGAATACTTGTTTAAATTAATGAAGAGTAAAGTGAGTAGACTCTAAAGAACTATTTATACAATGGTTGTAAAAATGGATAGAACAACAACTTTGAAAGATTTAAGAACTTAAACACAGTAACCAATCACAACAGAAAAGTGATGATGAAACATATCTCATTGAACTGTAAGTACAAAATGAAACATTTGTTTTCAAAAATGACCATTATGACACATTTATTTTGTTTCATTATTTTTATTGGTTGCAAGGGAGAGTTATTTGTGTGTAGAGAAGTTGGTATAGAGAGGCAAGATAATAATGGTAATGTTCAAAAAATATAAAAAAGAATATCAGAGAATTTTTAAAATACACAGAAGAAACCAGACAGTATTCAGAAGAGGAAATATATAAGGAGAGCATCCATATTAAATTCTGTATACATATATAGAGCTATGTTTATATAATAATTCATATACAATCCTCTTTTCTGTACTTTATACTAATATTTATGTTCACTGATGATTTCTATGACAATAATTTTTCTAGATAAAGGGGCTGATAACTTAGATGACTTCCAATATTCCTTTCAACTTTAGATATATGATCTGACTACCAAAATCTATGATTATATTCTCAAGTGAATGGAGACCATCTTAAGTGCTACAAAAGAAGGAAAGATTGCTATAACATGTATTGGTTGGACAAATTAATACTTGATTTGATCAACAAGGAAATGCAAATGAATCTGGGAAGTGGGAATGAGCATGGCATACTGACATATATCAATTTAGCTAGAAGTAGATTAGTTAGTTCATGTAATAGAAATATATTTGGATTTATAAATTGAAGTTAGCTTGTAGGAGTATTGAATTCTATGGTAAGGAATTCAGACTATTTGTTGTTAGTGGATTTATGGAAGGTTTCTGAACATAGGAGTGGTATGTTATTTTTTAAAAGAAATATGTTTTAGTATCTAATGGCTATGCTCAAAAAGTTATCAAACAGTGCATACCCTTTGACCCAGCAGTGTTTCTACTGGGCCTATATCCCAAAGAGATTTTAAAGGAGGGAAAGGGACCCACATGTGCAAAAA